>VMDR010001810.1:0-110381 GCA_007922815.1 Macrotus californicus
GTAAAGGAAGCCAGTCTGAAAAGGCTATGCCCTGCATAATTCCACCAATATGACATTTTGTAACAAATGTACTACTGTAATGTGGGATATTGATAATGGGGGAGACCATGTATGCAGGAGTATGCATGGGGAAGGAGTGTATGGGAAATCTTTGTACCTTCCATTCAATTTTGCTATGAACCTAAAACTGCTCTTAAAAAATACAGTCTAATATTAATAATAAAAACAGAAAAATAATCTTATTCATAATAGAGAAGGAAAATATCTTTAAATAAATGTAACAAGAAACATAAAAATTTAAGCTATAGAATTTTATTAAAAGACATAAAACAAAATGATCCTGGATGAGAAGACAATGAAATAATATATCTTCCAAAATTAATATAATGATTTATTAAGAATTCCAATCAGAATACCAGGAAAATGTTTACATGCTAGATAAGAGGATCTCAACATTTCCTTTGAAAAGTAAATGTACAATAATTGCCCCCACAGGTTTTAAAACAAAAATGGTGAGGTCGCTTACCCTTCCATGTATTAAAACTAATTTTATAGCCATTATAAACTCTATAGAATTGGCACAGGAACAGACAAATAGATCAATGAACAGAGAAAAGAGAACCCAGAGCAGATCCAAGGGTATATGAGAACTTACTATGTGATAGAGGAAGCACACATATTCCAAGGGGGGAAATGAATTATTTCATATATAATGTTGGCATAACTGGAAAGTATCTGGAAAAAATTTAAAAGCCTGTTCCCCATACCATATTACAAAATAAATTCCAAGAGAGATTGAGTTTTAACATCAACAATAAGCAGTAACATTTTAAGAAAATGTTGGAAGAAAATGTTTGCTTAAACTAAAGAAGGTCTTAAGCAAAACAAAAATCTCAGAAGTCAAAAGAAAGAAAGAATAAGAGATTTGACCACAAAAATTTTTTTTTGCCATGTTGTCATGGTGTGATGTGTGGTGACAGAAGACACCGCAAAGTCAAAAGATGATCAATGGGCTGAAAGGAAATATTTGTGTCATTAAGAGAACCTTAGGGTTCACATCCTTACTATTTTTAGTCATATAAATGAATAATAAAAAAAAAAAAAAAAAACGGTCTTCCAAAATTTGAAAAATAATATATGGACAGGATATTCACAAGGGAGAAAATGCAAATAACCATTATGTTTGTGAAAAGATGTGGTCATGAACAATATGTTCAATCTCACTAGCATTCAGAGAATTAGCAATAAAAACAATGAGGTATCAGACAAAAAGCTGACGTACTGACAGCATCACTTTTTGTGAGAATGTGGAAAAGTGGGCCCTCAAACATTGTTGGTGGCAGTGTGAATTACTCTATTTTTCAAAAATTAAGCTCTTTCAATGTACGCTAAAACTGGATGTACCCAGCCATCTCACTTCAAAATATCTATTCTACAGAAATAAAAGCTTCAATACTTATATACACAGGATTTCAGTTGCAATATTGTTTATAACAGCAAAAAACTAGAAACAATTGGAAAGTATATCCCTCGTTCATAGGGCTAAATAGACTACAGCAAATTTTTGTATAGAAACATGCAACTCAAATGATTTAGGTCTCAACACATTGATCTGGGAAGACATTCGCGATACATTGTTAAGTGAAAATCAAATTGCAAAATGATGGGCATAGTATGACTTCACCTCTTTAATACCAAACAATCTGATAAGAGATTTGCTTTTCTATGAAGTAGGAAAAGAGCAAGAATCACATCCAATTCTCTGATGATGGGAGAAACCAGAAGCAAGGAAAAGAGGATTAAATTTTCTCCTTTATGCTGTTCTTTGTATTTAAAATTGTTTCAATCAACACGTGATACTTTTATAATAAAAAAAAAAAGTCATGAAAGGCCAAGAGAATCATGTACCAGGTAGAAAGGGGACCGCGGGCTTTTCATCTCCGTGTGGTAAAGCAGCAGTGCCACGTGGGAGGAGGGGTGGAGGGGTGCGGTGGGCGGGGCAGACCCAGCCCCAGCTGCCTGTGTGGGGAGATGGAGGGAATGAAAGCTATTAGTTTAGGTTGCTGCCAGTCTTCTGATTTAGAGCCCAATGCTTGGTGTCTTGCGTGGTGACATGAGCCATTGCCCTGTGGCCTCACGTGGCACCAGTCATAACCTCCACACCAGCCCTCCCTAAGGCTGCAGAGCGAGGAGGGAGACCTGTTCTTCACTCCAAAGTCACCTTCACTCCCAAGGCCACACTGTGAGTCCTGTGTCTGTGGCCTCTGGGTCAACCTTTCCCTTAGCTTTCATCTTTAAAGAAAAATTAAATGTTAGGCCTTTATAAACTACCCTCATGAAACTCAAGCCCGTGTTATGAAATTCCTTTTAAGAACTAAGTGATTGAAATGTGGAGGCTCAGTGATATTTGCTCACTCAAAGCTCTGTGTCAGTGAATGGCCTTCAGCTTCTCCCTGATTTCTGTGTCTGAGCAGTCGCTGGTTAACCTGCGACAGACATGTCCACTCATAAACTAAGGATGGAGGTCAGAATTCACAACAGCACTTGCTTTCAGAAATTTTTCTTTTTGGTATTACAATTTACCTCAGCCTTTTGATTATTCATTTGTTGAATTTAAATTGAAGGGAAATTTGAGACATGCACAAAGAGAGGAGCCTTTTATGGAGACTTCCATCTGGGGAGCAGATTTATGAGGCCTTTGAGACCCAGAATAACTTCACTGTGATGAAGCACAAGGCAGGACTCCTCCCCGCCCCCCCACCCCTGAGTGGAGGGTGGAGGGCTCAGGGAAACTGAAACGCAGAAAGATGCCCAGATGCGAGGGTTCAGGAGGCATCATGGTTGAGCCACAAATGAAGCCAAACATTTTAGAGGGAGTCAATAAAGAAAGCAGAGCTATTCTTTAAGGGCTGGTTATATTTTTAATGAAGTTTCAACCAGGAGTCTACTCAGGGCTTTGGAAGCTGCATTTGAAATACAGGGATGGAAGTGACAGAGTGATGTAGCAGGGCAGCTGACAGTCTCAAGTGAACATGTGCAGAACGTCATAAAGGAGCAGAAGAGCAGGGAGCCCCGCATCGCACTGGGGGGCCCTGCACCCTTCACAGCCTCCCTACAAACCACATGTTGGCGAGTAAACAGAAAGATCAATGGCTTGTCATGCCCCAAAACGGAATTAAAAGTGAGCAATTTAATAGCAAGATTCAAAGCAGGAAGCAAAGTAGCTTTTCCCCAGGTTTATTGTCAGAAATATTTTTCCAATCATTTTTTGCTTGGCTTTATGGTCTTTAGTATTGAAAGAGGACCTCAAAATGCTATTCTGGGAGACTGGAAAGAATATTAATTCTCAGTGCAAAAGATGACACAGGATATGAAAACAAGCAGGCTTAATTGAAAGCAGGGGCTGGAATGGAAATAAAGGGGCCCCATCCAAAAGCTGTGAGAGCGGCACTGTTCCCAAGGGCCAAAAGGTGGACACAGCCTGAGTGTCTGTCAATGGATGCATGGATACACGAAATGCAGTGCATGTACACAATGGTATATGATTCAGCCTGAAAAGGAAGGTAATCCTGACACATGCTACAACAGGGATGCACCTTGAGGACAGTACATTCAGTGAAATAAGCTAGTCACAAAAAGACAAATACTGCTTCATTCCACTGATATGAGGTACCCAGAGTACTCAAATTCATAGAGAGAGAAGGCAGAATGTTGGGTACCATGAGCTTCAGGGAGGAGGGGAAGGCTAGTTAGTGTTTAATGGACATAGAGTCTCAATGTGGGAAGGTGAAAAAGTCCTGGGGATGGAAGGTAGGGATGGTTGCACAACGAAGTGGGGGTACTAAATGCCACTGAACTGGACACTTAAAGTGGTTAAGATGGTAAATGTTGTTGTGTATATTTTAGAAGAATAAAAATAATAAGCAGGCAAGGCTACATTTTTTCATGAATTCAATACGTACTGCTTGAGCATTGCCATTCCATGCCGATGACATGTACCCACACAAAACCACACATTGAGAAGGCAGGATTAATAATCCAGGTCAGGCCCTGGCTGAATGTCGTCCCACACACCAAAAAGGTTGCGTGTTCAACTCTCAGTCAGAGTACATACCTAGGTTTCAGGTTCGATCCCCAGTTGGGGTGTATACCAGAGGCAGCCATAGATGTTTCTCTCTCACACTGATGTTTCCCTGTCTCTCCCTTCCTCTCTCTCTAAAATCAATAAACATATCCTTGAGGGAGGATTTTTTAAAACAATAATAATAATCCAATTCAGGTTTGACTCACATGCTGCCAAGCATCTCATTGAGAATGGAATAGAGTAAGTACATTCAATCATTTAAATATTTCTATCCCAAAGTTGGGAGCCCTAAAAACAGATTACATATTCCAAAAATCTGATTTGCTTCTGTGCTAGTTTAATTTCCCAACTCTCATCATTTTGCCTGTGGCCAAAAGTATGTTTGCAAATCAACAATTCAAATATTTTTAGGGTAACAAGCTCATTTTTTATTAAATATGACCTTGACCACAAGTACCTTCAGAAGACACTAAACTATTGCTCCTTTGAGCCCTCCCACTTTGTTCTGAGGGAATAGACCAGATAAAGACAGGCAAAAAAACACCAAGAGACTGAGATGGTAAGACTCATCAGGGTAAGGCACTATTCAACAGTAAAGTTAAAGATAACTTAAATTCTCTTTAAGTTTCAGTTCATGAAACAGTATATGGCAGTGTGTGGTAATGGGAACAGCTAGACACAAATGCAATTTAATGCTAACTCCACCATGGAATTAATTATGTGATATTGGGCAAAAACAAGTTCCTGAACCTTGTACCCTCAGACTTCAAGGAGGGAAAATCACTGTAATTTCACTGGGCAGAGTTCTCAGCAGGAGGGATGAGGGAGGGAGGCTGCTTTCCCCCACCCATCCCTTTTCAAAGTCTCACTGGGGTCCAGGAACAAAGCACAGTTGATAGGAGACTCTATTTTAAATATAATTCAGAAATCAAAGGCATTTTTGTACACCAACAATGAAATATCAGAAACAGAAATCAGGAAAAAAATCCCATTTGATATAACAACAAGAAAAATGAAGTTTTTCCTTAGGAATACACCTAACCAAGGAGGTAAAAGACCTGTACTCAGAAAACTACACAACACTGAAGAAAGAAATTAAGGAAGACAGAAACAAATGGAAGCATGTACCATGCTCATGGATAGGAAGAATTAACATCATCAAAATGTCCATACTACCCAAAGCAATTTATAGATTCAGTACAATCCCTATTAAAGTACTAATGACATATTTCACAGATACAGAACAAACATTTCAGAAATTTATATGGAACCATAAACAACCCCGAATAGCTGCAGTAATTTTGAGAAAGAAGAATAAAGTAGGAGGGATCACAATACCTGATATCAAACTATAGTACAAGGCCACTGTAATCAAAACAGCCTGGTACTGGCATAAGAACAGACACATAGACCAATGGAACAGATTAGAGAGCCCAGAAATAAACCCAATTCTCTATGGTCAATTAATATTTGACAAAAGGGGAAGAAGTGTAAAATGGAGTAAAAATAGCCTAGTCAACAAATGGTGTTGGGAGATTTGGACAGCTACGTGCAAAAAAATGAAACTCGATCACCAACTTACACCATACACAAAAATAAATTCAAGGTGGATAAAATACTTAAATATAAGTCACGACACCATAAAAGTCCTAGAGGAAAATATCGGCAGGAAAATCCCAGACATTCTGTGCAGCAATATCTTCACTGATATGTTCCCTAAAGTAAGGAAAGAATAAACAAATGGGACCTCATCAAATTAAAAAGCTTCTGCATGACTAAAGAAAACAGCATTAAAATGAAAAAAGAACCAACTATATGAGAAAACATATTTGCCAATGACACCTCAGACAAGGGTTTGATTTCCAAAAAATATAAAGAACTCACAGGACTCCACTCCAGGAAGACAAAAAACTCAATTAAAAAATGGGCAAAGGACTTAAACAGACATTTCTCCAAGGAGGATATACACAGGGCCCAGAGACATATGAAAAGATGCTCAGCATCACTAGCCATCAGAGAGGTGCAAATTAAAACCACAATGAGATACCACTTCACACCTGTGAGAATGGCCATCATAAACAAATGAACAAACAAGTGCTGGAGAAGATGTGGAGTAAAGGGAACCCTAGTGCACTGTTGGTGGGATTGCAGACTGGTGCAGCCGCTGTGGAAAATAGTATGGAATTTCCTCAGAAAACTAAAAATGGAACTGCCTCTTGACCCAGCAATTCCACTGCTGGGGTTATATCCTAAGAACCCTGAAATACCAATACAAAAGAACCTATGCACCCCAATGTTCATAGCAGCACAATTTACAATAGCCAAGTGCTGGAAGCAACCTAAGTGCCCATCAGTCAATGAGTGGATCAAAAAACTGTGGTACACTTACACAATGGAATACTACGCAGCAGAGAGAAAGAATGAGCTAGTACCCTTTGCAATAGCATGGATGGAACTGGAGAGCATTAAGCTAAGTGAAATAAGCCAGACGGTGAGGGACAAATATCATATCATCTCACCTTTAACTGGAACATAATCAACAAAAGAAAAAAGCAAGCAAAATATAACCAGAGACATTGAAATTAAGAACAATCTGACAGTAACCAGAGGGGAGGTGGGAGGGCATAATGGAGGGAAGGGTTTTCAGGAACAACTATAAAGGACACATGGACAAAACCAAGATGGAGGGTCAGGGGGTAGAAGCAAGGGAGGGAGGTGGGTTTGGCTGGGGTGGGGGGGAGTGGTGGAAGGTAAATGCAGACAACTGTAATTGGACAATAATAAAATAATTTAAATAAATCAATATACACTCCCTCACCCCCATTAGTTATAATACACCCTGCATCTAACAGAGGGTCATTATCATGGCAGCTCTGGGAGGATTTAATGAGGAAGATGTTAAACACATGTGGTCGAGCACCTAACAAGTCGTCATTATTAATATTAGCTTCCTTCGGGCCTCTAAACAAAATGCGTTTGAGTAAAGTCACTTCTGTGAAGGGTCAATAATTTTTTGGCATCCCTTCAGATTTCTCCCTTCAAAACTCTTACCTATAATGCACATAAAACATGGGGTTTTGCCTTCATCACTCGTGTATTCACTTGCAGGTGATATTTGCTGAGCATCTTCTATATTCCAGTGAGGTGGGCCTGGCAGCCTGCTGTGGCTGCCAGGCAGTGAACCCACAGAAGGACTTGCCTCACAAGGAAGTGGGCAGAGCAGCTGGAGACAGCTCACTCCCTGAGGGCTGAAAAGACCGAAGATCTCGGGGAAAGGAGGCCCTGGAAGCTTGTCCACTGACTCTTTTGTAGCCATTACTCATGTTTCCTTTATGCTCCCCGGCAGCTTGCAAGTAAACCAAACTGTGAAAATCTGCCCCACTAACTTGGGCAGAGGCTAAAGGTCATTTTGCCAACTTTGACTCCAGGACTGAGCTCAGGCCCTATGGGAAGTGCTAGCGTGACAAACCTGGGGAGGCAACTTAGCGTGACGGTGCCAACAACAAGCATAAATGTTAGCAAAACATGGATCTAATATTGGCTGGATCACCTAACAGCAGGGTGACCTCAGTTAAGAACTTAACCTTCCTGGGTCTTTATTTCCTCATCTATAGAACAGAGGGAAAAAAACTCACAGTTTTGTGAAAATTAACTGGGACAAAACACGTAAGAAGACAGCATATAGTAAGTGCCCAATAAACAATAATAAATAACATCACAAAGGAACAAGACTCGGGCTTTCTGTTCACACTAATACCTAACTTTTATTGCGCATTTGCTATGTGAAAGTTACTGTGTGTGTGCATATATATACACATTCACACAACCTCAAACCTCACAGTCATTTTATGAGGTAAATGGTATCTTCTTTTTGTAGATGAAAAAAAAACAGGCTTAGAGAGATGAAATACCCATCATAAGGCCACAAAGGGAGTAGCACGCAGAGCCGGGATTCAGAGCCAGTCTATGGTACTCGAAAGCATTTTCACCTGTCATCTGAGGCAAGGTGTTTAATCCTTACCTACCAAACAAATATATGATGGTAAGGTCCACTCCACCTCCCTCTCAAAGTGAGGGTCCACTGACATGATAAATACAGAAGGTACACACACTCTGTGTAAAGAGGTGAACAAATGCAAGGTGAAGTCAACATTAAAAGGCATGGACTCTGCTCAGAGAACCACAGTCTGGCAGGGGAAGACAGACAAGGCACCAGTAACTATACCCAAGGATAGGAAACGATCCACCGTGAGAGTGGTCCCAATGCAGGACAAAGAGGCTGTTTTTCCTTTCCTTTTTTTTTTCTTCTTTTTTGGGGGCAGAAGGACTAAGTGTCCATACTGCACAGGTAGAAGACAGAGGGACACATTAGTCATCCCCCTCAATGGGACTTTATAAGAATACATTTGCTTTGACCTGAGTTTGCTTTGGCAGGAGAGGCTACATGAGAGAGAGCTGTAACACACACATACATTATACCGTCTTTGTACTTGCTCTGATGTTTTACTCAAGCAATTACGCATCCTGAATGAGTTGTTATTTACCTATGGGACATCAGGGAACTCATCAGGGCTGTCCCTTGGGAGGAGGGCAGCCCTGTGACCGTAGGCCTGGCAAAGACAGGACCCAGGCCCTCGAAGTCACAAAGCATCAGAGTGAGGAGGGTCCTTGAGGACCATGGGGTTCACTCTTGCCTCAGCCCCCAGCCAATGCTTGCAGCCCTGAGCCAGAGAGCTGGTCAGGGACCTTCCAGCCCCTACTGGAATATTCTCAGGACACTCAGCACCCATTGCTGCCCCCTCCTTGTATCCCTCTGCTGTGGCTTCTGACCATAAAACCCAGCTACCTGGGTAGGTGGGAATTTTCTGAGGAATGGCTTTAGTAACATGTTCACAGATTAGGTAGGTGCTTTTGACAGCTTTTAGGAGTTTAAAGTGAGAACAGAATTCTCTTCTTTTGAAAACAGGTCCCAAAAGCATGTGTTATGTATAAAACCCCCTTTTCCACATAGACATGATGTTTTTGTCATTTGCACTTGAGGACTGTGGCCTTGGTCAGTCCATCACTGTCCCTAGCCTGCCTACTCTCACAGTTGAAGCTTACAGACCCTGTCCTGCAAGCCCAGCTCGGCTGTAGTATCCAGGATCAGGACCTACCCCAGGCAAGAGGGGTTTAAGGACTGTTAGCCCAACCCTCTGACACTAATTATCTCCCTCTATCTCATCCAACTGTGTCTAATATTTCACCCAGCTGTGAGTTTGTGGATTGCTCCGGACACCACAGCCCTACCCTACATGTCAGTTCTGAAAAATGAAATCTCATCTCATTCTCCTTGTCTGGTTATTCTGGAAATCAGCGTACTCTCCCCAGTTCATCTCAAATATCCCTTGGGCAGGGGCTTTGCTTTGCTTTTGCAAGTTACGAGGCATGTTACTCCAAGGGCCCACCAGGCCCACAGGCAGCCCGGAACACCTACTCTGCACCAGACCACCTTGCCACCTTGGGCTCTGCTCGAGTCCAGTGTCAGACCTTCCCCGAAAGTAGCCACCTAAGGACCAGCCTGAGAGGTAGATTGTGACCCACCCTCTTGCCCACTCTCAAACTATGTCTTTATTCTTAAGGATTTCTAAATGTAATACACATAGAATCAACAGGGAGCAGAGAGAAGTACAAGGAATGGCAGCAGAGGGGCCATGAGGAGGCAGGAAAAAGCCAGTCTAAACAGCAAGAGAACAGAGGCAGAGATAGTGGAAGTAGCAGGGTTCCTCTGCCCCCACCTCACTAGTTTCAAGGGAAGAATGACTGGTTGCTAGAGGAACACTAGACCTTGAACAGCCCTCCCATTCTCCATGAGGTCTATGGAAATGTTTCCCACCTCCCTTCCTTCCCTGGGCACCCATCCCTACACCAACCCCCAGCACCTGAGGCAACCTGCCCTAGTCTCTGCTTTTTACCACCTGAAAGAGTCGAACTAGCTCAGCAAGGATCTTTTCCAGGGACCGGGTCCTTCCCTGAGCCATGATCGGGACTCCCATCCTGCTGTGTCCACTGAGACATGCCCAGGCCTGACTCAGAGCACAGCAGCCTGTGGCCCACACCAGTTCTCAGAAACAGCACGTGCTCCAGAACAGGAAGACGGAGCTCTGCAGCTGTCCCTGCCTCTTCTGGCAAGCTCCATATTTTCTCTCTGGTCATTTCCTCATCTGTAAACTGAAAGCAACAGTACCTGCTTCACAAACTCACGGGGATGCTGGGAGGGGATCAGATGAGGTCATGGAAGGGCAAGTTGTCTGAAGAACCAGCTGCATGCAAGTGGAAGGTAGTATTACATTTATGATAAATTACCATCTACCTGTCAGTACCGTTGGCCCACCCATGCTGACACCGTGCTCTGTGCAGCTCCCTCCCCCCTCCTCCTTCCCTCTGCCCTCTGTGGGTTCCCATCCTGCACCTCAGACCCACAAGGCCAGCCCACCCCTTGCAAGCCCTTCTGCAGCTGCTTCCTTTGACAGGAATCCCTGCTTTATCAGGGCAAACTCCCAAACCTTGCTTCTCACTGCACCCCTCTTTTTCTCCACTTTTGCAGAACCAGAGCCACCTTCACCCCAAAAAACTAATTTTTTCTGAGGGCCATCAATATCACTTCGAGACCCTGCAACTCTTCCAACACCAACAGATGCAACAGGTGAACCAGAGGACCTGGGGTCAAACTTTGCCAACTTATACTGAGTTGAGTCCATCAAACTGCCCCTTTTTCCCTCTTTTCAAACGTTCACATCCTGGACTTCAGGACTAAAAGGCACTTAAATCAATGGCCCACTCTGGCTCTAGCTGACCTCACTGACCTTCAGGGAGTCTGTGGCCAGGTGCTGTACCAATGGTTCTCAAAGTGAGGTCCCCAGACCACCTGGGAACTCATTAGAGATGCATATGCTCAGGCCCTATCCCAGATCTCCTGAGTCATAAATTCTGACGATGGGGCCCAGTTCTGTGCTTAACAAGCCCTCCAGCTGATTCTGATGCACTTTCAACATGAGACTTGCTCTCCTAAATTATAGGCTTCTCATCCCCTGACTGTACCAAGTCTACCACGTGCCTCCTTGGCTCCCACTGAGAGCACATTTGGAGACCTCCCCCAGTGGAACCGGAGGACCTCTTCCACCGACGGGTGTGAATGCCAAACGGTTTGCTCCCACCCTGGCTCAGCCTCATCCCTGGTCCCTTGGATGATTTCCCATAATAGTATCTCCAGCTGTCCTTCTTTCTCTCTAAGCTCCCATTCCTTCTCATTCTCCCTTTCATTAATTACGTCCTCTTGTTTCCTGGAGAAGGCCACTGAGGGTCCCAATAACGAGCACTGCACTTGGAGTTGGGAGACCAGGTGTCACCACTTAGTGCTGTGGAAGCTGAGGAAACTGGGTAAGTGAGCAGCAGAAGGAAGGACCTGGCCCAGTGCTCAGCAGGATCACGGAGCACCCTCTGCTCCTCATCCCTTCTCAAATCTCTGCTTCTTCGGAATGGTAAGACCTGCTTCATATCAGCCATATCATAAGTCATGCTCACAATAAGATGGTCACAGGAGAGCACTTTGTAAACATTAAGCCTCGATGATCTAAGTGTGTGGACCAGCAGCAGTGGCATCCTCTGGGAGTGTGTTAGAAATGCAGAGTCTC
The DNA here is from genome assembly GCA_007922815.1 of Macrotus californicus. Classification (NCBI taxonomy): domain Eukaryota; kingdom Metazoa; phylum Chordata; class Mammalia; order Chiroptera; family Phyllostomidae; genus Macrotus; species Macrotus californicus. The sequence continues at coordinate 11,758 of VMDR010001810.1, forward strand.
AGGCCTCACCCAGCCCAACTGAATCAGATCCTGCATTTTAGCAAGACTCTCAGGGGATTCATCTGCACTTTGGAGACTGAGAAGTGTGATTGGAAGAGCTGGGAAAACATAAGATATCATGTATGTGTCACTATCTTCAAGTATCTCCATCAGCCTCCTCTTCCACTCCACATGGCAGCGCTCCCCCCACCTCCAGAAGAAATGCCGCAGCCTTTCCTAGGTCTGACGCCATCATTCTTCACCAGCTGGCACATCAGAATCACCTGGGCCAATTCCCCGGCCAATTACTGAGATGATCTTGGAAGAGAGCCCAATATCAGTATATTTTTAAAAATCTCCCAGATGGCCCTGGCTGGTGTGGCTCAGTGGATTGAGCACTGGCCTGCAAACCGAAAGGTCACCAGTTCAATTCCCAGTCAGGGCACATGCCTGGGTTTCAGGCCAGGTCCCCAGTTGAGGGCGTGTGAGAGCAATCAATTGATGTATCCTCTCGATCATTGATGTTTCTCTATCTTTCTTTCTCCCTCCCTTGCCTTCTCTCTAAAAATAAATAAATAAAACCTTGAAAAAAAATTTCCAGATGACTCAAAAGTAGGCCCAGGGTTGGAACACCCCACAAGCCAACCACACTGCAGTTCCATAACATCATCTCCTGGGACACTCTGCTGCCACACTCTCTGCCTCTCCATTCACTCCCACCCCTGCTTTATCCACTGAGTTTTCAGATCCCCATCCCCTTTACATCACCATCCCCAGCTTGCTTGCTTTTCTCTTTGGTTCCTATCACTGTGCCTGGCTTTCACTAAACAGAGTTCAATATACAGGGTCCAGCAGAAGTGAGGCCTGCTTGAGTGTGGTTGGTAGGGTAATAATATGGGTATAATAATTTATAGTTTTAATTTGAATATTTCACCTAAAATGTCATATGGTACGCTTGAGGGTGATACTGTTATGTTATAGAATTGCATGCTTATGATTCTGTAATAAAAGATTTTGTAATAAAAAAGTTATTTGTGCTGGACTCCATACACACTGATGGGGATTTTTAACCTCACACATAGACAAAGCCTTTTAGCTGGGTCTGAATTCTCCCCTTGATCTCATTCTCCTTTCAGCTCTCATGCTGCCCTGGTTTCTTTCCCAGCCAGTCCACATACACACAGCGCCTGCCTGGCAGTCACACCACAGCCTTCAGACTACCCACTCAAAGCTGGAGAACTGTATAAAAAGTTGTTAAGAGTTCATTGCTATTAGGTAAACAAGGGAGGAGTCTTCTTGGGACCTCCAGTATCCATGAAACAATAGATCAAAGAGGAGCTCAAATATGCCAAGGAAACACCTGCCCTAGCACCAGGGACCTCAAGGGATCTTTTTCCTTCTGAGGAAAATGAGCCAGAAAGGAGTTCTACCTGGACCTGAAGCAGAATCCAGATAGGACCAGAAGAACATACATCTTCTTGAGGAAATATGCCCCAGGGACTGACCCCTGGCACTGAACAAAGAAACCAGGAGTTCGTTGTTCTAGGAGTCAGGACTGAAACTAACTAAAGCTGTATGGACAATCCCCTCCCTGTGTGGTACCCTCAAACACACATACCTGTAGCTTGCAGGTTTTGAATTCTAAGAGCCAGACTTGAAAATAAGCCATTGCTCACTACTTAGCCTTTCATCATTTATTCATCAAATATGTGATTGATACCTTCTCCATGTTAGGTGAGAGAAACACACATGGTCATAACACAGCTCCTGACCCAAGGAGCCCAAGGTCTAGCAGGGGTGTACAACCTATGGCCCACAGGCCATATGTGGCCCAGGATGGCTGTGAATGCAGCCCAACACAAAACTGTAAATTTACTTAAAATATCATGAGATTTTTTGTGATTGCATGTTGCAATGTGTTTAATATGTGGCCCAACACAACTCTTCTTCTAGTGTGTCCCAGAGGCAACAAAAGGTTGGATACCCCTGGAGAGGGAAAGAAGAAAACAGAAAGAGGTTACAAAGTGATGCCAATAGGTTTTTATTTTTTAAAGGGAAATAACCAATGTTATGGGACACAAAGGAGGGACCCACCTGTGAGGCCAGGAGATAAAGCAAAGTTCATGGTCCTGAGATCACCACAAGCTCCCAGGATGAAAGCAGAAACTCATGGGGACCCTACCTTATAAAATGTGATTCCTTTTACCTCTTCTTCCCACCCCCCATAATTTACTGAAATTAGGAGATCAAAGATCACCATTTTTAAGGTTTCTTGTCAGAATTGTGAAAAGGTTGTCTGAAACGGATGTACTGATCCTGCTGGAGAATATGAGAATGTCCATCTTTACAAACCCTTAAAATCCTTGAGCACTCTCATTGAAACAATGAGATTACCACTCTCATAAGTGAATGGAATCTAATGGTTGTATTGATTTTTATCTCTTTGATTACTAGTAAAATTAAGCATATTTTTTAGTTTAATGGCATGGAATTTACCTTTAATATGCTACTTCCTTCTTTAGTCCCTACTCCAAAACCATGTTATTTGTCCTTTCACAGAGTCTCTTTACTTTGTCCCTGTCTCTCTGTCTTAATGTCCCCAACCCAGTCCAACTCCACATCACTCCTCCCCTATTTTCCTGGCTTACTTGGCCCCCTGGCCCCAGTCTTTCCTTCCTCCAGCCTATTCTAAACACTGTTTATGTCACTAAGGCATCCCTTTCATCAGACCACTCCAAGAGAATCTCAGAGGCCACCAGTTGCCCAAGGATGGAGTCTTCTGCAAGCTTTCCAGACCTTCCACAGAGGGGTCCTTCTCTGCTCTTTCAACATCCTCCTATCCCTCATCTCAGCCCAGCCCTCTTCCCATCCCCGACTCCTCAGCCAACACTGCACACACTTTCCAGTCATCACACTTTGAGCTACTCACCAAACCTTTCCCTAATTACTCAATAGGAAATCTACAACTTGTCTTTCTACAGTGCAATATAGTTAGCCATTTGTGACTAAGAATGCCATTTCCTATGGAAACATGTTAGCTGTTGATAGGCTACCTCACCAAAACAGCTAAAACCCAGAAAAGAGCTGAACCACAGTGGTGATGGTCCTTCCCTACATTCAGGGTTTTGGAAGGTGTGTGGTATTTCTAGAAACAGCACATCACATGAAAGGGACCACAGCTCAGTAAAACCCCTGTCCTACCATCCACCACACTGTGACCTTGGAAAGGTTAACTCACTCTCTACACTTTGGTTTCCTTGGCATCCCAGGTTGGGGCTTCCAGGGTGAAGATGCTGAGGTGGAGCTTGGCTCACAGGCCATTTCTTAGGAATTGATGCCCGCAGGCAGAGGAAGTGGGGGGAATCAAGGTTGGGTAGAGGGAGAAGAAGCTAAATTGCAACAAAGCTTCAGCCAACCTTGTGGGGAAGCCTGGACTACACATGGTGCATCAGAGTTGGCCCTTTTTTGGCTGGCATGGCCAGGCTTTTACACTCTGGCCTGGATCCATCATCTATGTAGACCCCCCAGGACATATATGACATTGAACAAGAGGCTGACTGCTAGAGGCTCTCTGCTGACAGTAGTCCCCTCTGCTGGGAAGTATAGACTTTCCTTCCAGGAGGGCCTGGCTGTGCATCTCTATACCCACAACACTGGTGTGTAGAAGGGGGATGATAACAATAGGACTGACCCTATGTTATTGTGACAATGAAATAAGCTAAGCATTTAGCACATAGCATACCTGGCACAGAGTGGGTATTTTGTAAATGTTTGCTATTATTGCTATTGTCATCACAGGTAGAGTAAGAATTGGAGGGAGAGATCTCCCCTTTTTTTATTCATCCAAGATATAGGTATGGGCCACTACCATGTGTCAGGCACTTTTCTACAACCGGGAGTGCTGGGCTGAGGATATATGTATTCAATAGGTGACCATGGCAGGCCTCATCGAGGAGGGAATATCTGAGCCAAGACTTGAAGGAGGTAGAAACAGATGGGACAGCAGTGCAACAGCACTGTGGAGGGAACGAGCCTAGGATGTTCAAGGCCAGAGGGGCAGAAACAAAATGAGCAAGCAGGAGTGGTGTGGGTGTGGTTGGACAGGTGACAAGATCACTTCCCAGGTGGGTTGTGTGCCCAAACCAATCAAACTCGGACATGGTCAAATCTCACCACCAATTCAGAGGTTTAGAAATCTAGGTGATGGAGCATCATGATAAGCAACACCCTGCAGGTGTAAACAGCAAAATTAAAACTGTAGAAAACTCCACAGGAAAAGTGACCTAGTTTCTTCAAAACCAACCAAAAATTCTAAAAATTGCAAGGAAAAAAAAGTAAAGAGGAATCTATAGATCAAAAAAAGCATGTCAATCAACGCCACTATATAACGTAGATGCTGGTTGAAATAAGTAAACTGTCTTATAATTAACAGTAATCATCACCATCTTATAGTCAAGAAAATGTAAATGCTGAGAGAATATCAAATGATAATAAGACTCTGGAACAGTTCTGGTGGCCAATGATTTAGGGAAAGGAGATGGTAGATCTGGAATCTGCTGAGAATTCAGGGATCCTCCAGTCCCAGTGCTACAAACAAGTATTTAGATAAAAACTCTCTTTTACTTTCCCAAATTCTTGCCCAGTGTGTGCAGCAAGAGCAACCCCAGGCTACCCTGGTCAGTATGGCCAATAGACCGAGAACATTCCTGGTCTTGCCCATCCCATTTCCTTTCTTTGTAATTTTACATGAGAACCAAGGAAACCCATCCACCTCAAATTCCAGCTGTGTGCACAGTAAACAACATCACCATCACTCTCTCTGCCTTCAACACCCCTGTCTTCTCTTCTCAGCTCTGAGGAAGCTCTGTGTCTTCTTCATGCTCAGGTCCTGGAGTGGAAGTCCAGCTTTTGTCTCAGACTTGAAGACTGACCCACCAGACCCTTCATACTCCTTCTTTCCATAAAAGAAGGCTCACACTCAGTCTACTCTGAAAATCAATTGCATTGCACATGGAAAAGCATGTCCTTAGGTCATGTGGAGTACTTTCTAAAGCATCATAGGAAGGAGGTTCTTGAATCAAATGATTTCTACTGATGCCCTTTTTCCCACAAAACAGACTTACTTTACCATTTGATATATCTAAGAAACTGCTTAGCTTTACCCAGTAACTGAGCTCTTCGGTGACCTGTGACCAATACAGCTTACACTCCCGCCAACAGACAGAATTACATTTGCTTTCTGCTAAGTGAAAGATTTGCTTGAAAGAAGAGTACCCAGAAAAGAATAACCAGTGATATTCTTCATAAATGCTGTCTCATGAAGGAGTGACAAGAGGAAAAAACTTGAAGTAGAACCAATTTTCAGACCTGCCATGAACCAGCTCTCAAAAATTTTTTTGCCTCTTGAAATACTAATTTTCTCATCTGTAAAAGAAGGCATTTGGACAACATAATGTTCCTGACCCTTTTTACTTCAAAATGCTGTGATCTTTCTAACTGACTGCATTCTCTCACTCATCCTTCATCACTTATTTCCAATGCAGTTAGCAGGAATTGAATGTATGTTCAAAGCAAAATAAGGTAATAAATGGTTACAATGCAATATGTAGTAAAGGTTCAGGAAGTCAAATAGTTGATAAATACATGAAAAGATGCTCAACCCAACTTAGTCATCAGAAAAATTAAAATGAGATGCCATGTTTCCTCCATCAAACTGATAAAAATGTAAAGGATTAATAATAACTGTTGGCAAGGATGTGAAGAAACAGGAGTATAACTCAGTTTAAATTTGGGGGCACAGTTTTGCCTTATCTACCAAAATGTGAAAGTTCACAAATCCTTTGGCCAGGCTCTATGAACCTATACTTTGGAATATTTGTATATGTTAGATCATTGTGCATAATAAAACAATACTGACCACAAACTAAGTGTTTCTACAGAAGGATAGTTAAACACAGTACAGCCATGCTAAAGAATACCTGCAGCCACTAGAAAGAATGAGGTAAATTTGCATAAACTGATAGAAAATTATATCCAAGATACATCGTCAAGGGATAAAATGCAAGTGACCAAATAATATGTAAAATATGGTCCCATTTCTATAAACTTCCTCTTCATTCTTGAGTATGTGCATCTGTGTGTACATGATTTATATGTGCATATGTACAAATAGATGTAGGTAAATACATGGATAGATAAAGATTTGGACCCCTCTAGGAGGGGAGTAGATTAAGGGAGACGTGCAGAGGCTGGGTAGCCAAGCGTGGTTATATGAATGGAGCACAGAACAATTTTACAGGTTTATGGTGGATTTGCATATTTATTGTTACACAGTTTTGTGGCAGAGGCAGGAGTGCTTTTTCTAATTCACACAAACATATCACATGGACTATCGCAGTCCTACAAAGAGGAACTTTCATCTTTATTCTGTGTACTTGTGCATTATTCCTACAACAAACATCATCACTCTTTCAATGAAAATAATTAGAAAATAATTGGAAAAAATGAACATTGTCCCTGATTTCAATTAACTAAAAATCTAATGGAAAACTGAAAAAAAAAGGAACAAAATAAGACTGTAGTCTTCTAGCCTGATGTCATTTTTCAAAGAAATAGAAAAAAAATCCTAAAATTTACATGAAACTACAAAAGACCCTAAATAGCCAAGCCAATGATCACTCTGAACTACCTTTAGGATACATTTGCTTTCTGAAAAGTCTCTTCTAGTTCTGGTAACTCATGCAATTTTTAAAAATCACAAAAAGCAGACAGCTCCATGTTGAAATTTCACTTATTCTCACAATATTTTCTAAAGTCTTTCTACATCTCCAGACACCCTTTCTCTCCATACTTCAAATTTTCTTCCTTTGTTCCCCCCACCCAGGCCCCCTGCTCTCGAACCACAATCATTCATCTTTGACAGCAAAGTTTCCTTGAAAGGACTTAGGTCCAGGGACCCACCAGGTCAGGCACCAACCAACCTGAGTAAGTACTATTCTTAGTTTCAGCAGTCTTACCTGAGGCCCCCTTTCCAATGAGATGTTTTTAAGGTATTCATGAATCCTTACTTTCACGACTCCTCTATCCATCCCAACCATCGATCATTAACTTAACACAAAATTATTGATCACCGGCTCTGAACTAGACTATCTGCTGGTTGAAACAGACATATCCTCACCTTCAAATCTCCCAGTCTAGTAGGGCACACGGAGGTGTCAACAAAGAATTGCAAGTCAGGGTGATAATGTGACCATGCAGGCATGCTGCTACAGAAGCCCAGAGCAGAGGTATCCTGTTTGGAAGATGGAGAGAGCTTCAGAGAGCAAAGCCTGTTAGGACTGAGTGGTGAAGGATAGGTGGGAAGGCAGATGGGGGATTCTTGGCATGTGTGTGAAAGGTACACTATAGCCAGAGCAGTAGATGTTGGAAAAGAAAGGAGGGAGTTGACTGCATGCAAAGAATTCTGGAAGGGATTAGACAGTTCATGGGGAGACACTGAAGGAAATTAAATAGAGGAGAAACACAACAGCTGTTTTGTTGTTGGTGGTGGTTTATTTTCTAACATAGCCATAGTAGTGGTTTGAAAGATGACCTAAGAAAGCAGGACTAGCATCAAAAAGATCAGCTACCTAGCCTGGGCATATGGCGTTTAAAAACTGATAGGTCCAGATAAGAAATGATTCTCCAAGGTGAGCCTACTATAGTCTGAAATAAACTGCATTATGTTGAACCTCCAATGTTCTTCCATTTGGCACCAGGTTTGAATTTTAAAATAATACAGAAATGGAAAACTCTAGTTCCCGTAACACATTCTTGACACCAACCAGAAGAACAGAAGTTGGCTAGATATGCTTCATCCAAAGTTTGGTTACAGATATTTCTCTTTTTTTTTTTAGGAATCTGCACATTGGACTTGGGGTCTGAAAAGAAAACGTTGAACTTAACTATCCTCTCAGCCACAAATGAAAACCAGCCACTTAGTAGCTTTCATTTTTCTTGCATCGAGCACACACATAGCTCACGTTTCAAAGTTCACTTCTCCACCTTTCAGGCCATTCTTCAAAACAGTAAAGCAAAATCGGAAGGAAATCGGGCAGACAAAAAGAGAAACCCATGAAAAGCTCCTCTCTTTCTCTCAAAGTTGAGAACTTCTCTCCTGTCTGCAAAACAATTGTGTGAGTCAGCCTAAAAAACTGAACATCTTGAACAATTACAAAATTCCACACATTTCGCCTACAGGTAATTTCACTCTGATCTTCATTATTTCATAGGGTCAAAAGCCAAAGTGAAGGGAGAAAATCCAGGTCAGCGATAGCAGGAGGAAGACCAGTCAGAAAACAAGTCCATCAGGACAGAGGTATTTGATCATCAAGTTTAAACAAGACCCAAGAGCTTCTAAGGGGTGCTGCCTGGGAAGAAAGCATTTCATAAAAGGAAGGTAAGGGATGCAAAGAGTTTCAGAGATGTTAGATACTTCTCACACAAAACAGAAATTTTTAGCTAAAAATTTGCAACTTTTCCAAGCACATTAAAAATTAACTGAAGCCCTGACTGGTGTGGCTCAGTTGGTTGGGCATCACTCCACAAAGCATAAGTTGGCTGGTTTGATTATCAGTCAGGGCACATGCCTAGGTTGCAGGTTTGGTCCCTGGTTGTGGTACACATGAGAGGCAACCAATCCATGTTTCTCTCACATCACTTTTCTCTTTCTCCCTCCCTTCCCCTCTCTCTAAAACTAAATAAATAAAATCTTTGAAAATTAACTGAAAAAGAAAAAGTTCTGTTTGGCCCATTCTTTTTATATTTGGGATGCTTTATTCACCCATATATATACATATGGGTTAATCCATATATATACATATATTTCTAATAAATATATTAATAAGTATATATTTATTACAAATGGAAAGCATTTTTATAAAATAACCTAGACACAGATTCTAGGCAGAATAGTTAACCATTAAGCACACACACCGATAAGCACGGGCCATTGCCACATGAGCTCAATGCCTTTAACAAATCAATATCCTGGATGTTTGAACTTTCCCTTCAGGAACCCAGTGTTTTCACAAACTCCATCTCATCTCCATGGACAATTTTCCCAGGACATTGATAGAAGCAGAGATTATTCCCATTTTATAACTATAAAAAAGTGGGATGGCAAAAGGCTTACTGACCTACCCTAGGCCACAGAGTCATTAGTCAGGACCTGCAAGCCAGGCAGAGTTCACAGGAAACTGTCTGTACTTCTCTGAGGCCAAAGCCATTGACACTAAAAATAATAATTTCAGCATTTCAACAACCACTTTGGACCAGATCTTCCCCAAGCCACACTGTAATAGAGTTGTCGCTTTTGTTCCGAGAGTGCTTTTTGATGGTGAAGAGTTCAGCAAGCCTCTTCCTTGATCCAAACTGGTTTGGTTTGCCCAGACCTCCTCACTCAACAGGTGGGAGGAAGTGAAAATCTGGGAACCAGAACCTGCAAACAGAGCCAGCTCAGAACAGAATCCAATCATCACCATAGCAAGTTTCCCCAAACTGGATACTAGGTTAATTCCCACTCTGGGCATAAGTCAAACCTTTGCACTTAGTGTAAACAGCAACCAACCAGTGAAGTCCCTAAGACATTTTTGTCAACATGCCTTGACATTGCCTGCTCATGCAGCCCTGTGAGACCCTTCAGAATCGAGTTTCAGTTCTTGGCTCCAGTCATCAGGGGATGTGCCATGATCTCTTTCACCTCTGGGCTTTGCATATGCCATGTGTCTCTCCAGAAAACTCTCTGCTTGTTCCCTCCTCTGTGCCATTCCTTGTCCACTTCTCTCTGCTCCCAGGCTATATGTCACTTCTTCCACGAAGCCCTCCTGACCTCCCTAGTTTATATGTTACCCATTAACTTTTACCCCTTGTTTAAACCATAAACTCCATGAGGACAGGGTCTGGGTCAGTCTCTTTTGCCATGTACCTCCGGTATCTAGCATAGTACCCAGTTGTAAATAAATGATTGAATAAATATTTGAAATCAACAAACATTAGTAGCTTACCATGAAGGGCAGGCATGTGACTACACACTGCAGATAGAAAGATAAAGAAGTTATATCTTCTACCCTCAGATAAAAGATAATCTATTAATTCATGATGACTCTTATCTTTATTTCACATACAAATAGGTTTTTCCAAAAAAATAAAATAAAAACCTTACCCAGTGAATGAACTATTGAGAAGGGGCCCAATGAGCCCTGGAGCTGGTTACAACTAGCACAGGGAGGGCCTTCTCTTTGGTATCAGTGTTGTTTCTGAAATATTTAGACTCAGATGTGATCTTAAAACTTCTGCTTCATGAGAACTAATGAACAGATGAGAATACTTTAGGCCACAACATAGCATCTTGCCTTAAGACCAACTAAATGGCCAGTTTCCCAGAGCAATGAGATTCCAAACGCAAAGCTAAAATCTGAATAGGAACAAAGTAGAGTAAGAGAGGAAGGAGGCTCTGTTTTCCTTTTCTTTGCAGCAGTTCTTTCCACAGAGAACTGCAGATAACACACAGCCCCCATCCCTTCCACCTCCAGCCAACTAAAAGGAATGCAGTGCTCAGCCCTTGACCTAATCTTCCTGAGCTCTGTTTTCTAAACTAGCCCTCACCCTTGATCCCTGCTCCCCTTATCAGTGGTTCTCAAAGTATGATCCATCACCTGAGGACTGTTAGAAAGACAATTCTGGTCCCTCCCAAGATACACTGAACTAGAAATGCTGTGTTTTAAGCGACCCTCTAGGTGAACCCCATGTAAGTTTGAGAACCACTGTCAAGTTCTTTATCTTCACAGTGCTTGCTGCTCTCTAAGTCCTCTTGTTTATTTATTTCAGTGCTTTATTTATTTCTTGTTCTTCCTTGCTGGAATGGAAGCTGTATGAAAACAGTATTTGTCTGTTGCACTTAGCGTCCTGCATCTTCTGTGGCTGAGAATAGGTCAATAATGATGCTGAATAAACAAATGAATCTTCCCTTTTTTGCTTAATCTTCCCTTTTTTGCTTGTTTTCCCCAATTTCCTTAGGGAGCTGGTCTTGAATAATCCCAGAAGGAGTTAAACCGCCCCAGTGAGTCATCTGGCCAAGACTGGTTATCTATCAGCAGATGATGATAAGGCTCCAAGGACAGGAGACATGACAAGGCCAACTTAATGACCCTTTTGCCCGAATCCCCAAGGCTAGAGTGCTTACAATCATTTTGAATTCACCTATCCAAATGTCAGAGGCCTGATGTCATTCCATAATCAAGACTTCTCAGGCCCCAAATGAATTCAGGATCACCAGCGATCACCTTGCAGGTGAATGGACTCTTTGTGGCCCCTCTCCAGGAAACAGCTATACCTAAGAAAAATAATGGCCACCACTTATTTCAAGCTGCACTCACTGTACATATCATGATGTCTGTTTTCCTCAGATAAGGAAACAAAGGCTTAGAGAATAACCTTTCCAAGGCAGTAGACATTGACCTCCAACCGTGGTCTTACCCCAAAGTCATTCTTTTTTTTTTAAGACTTTATTTATTTACTTTTAGAGAGAGAAGGGAAGGGAGAGGGAAAGAGAGGGAGAGAAACATCGATTGATCACCTGTTGTATGCACCCCAACCAGGGACCAAACCTGCAACCCAGGCACATGCCCTGACTGAGAACCGAGCCAGCAACATTTCGGTTCACAGACTGGCACTCAATCCACTGAGCCACACCAGCCAGGGCCAAAGTCATTCTTAACCTCTAAAAAGTAATGACCATACCATAATTCTTGGGACCCTCCCTGACATGGGCCAAGCCAGTTGTAGTATTTCACCCAAAAACCTGAGCATTAGGGAAAGAGATAATGAATTTTCAGGAGGGGAAAACCTGGGTGATTTGAAGCATTTAGGTAAAGAGGACTCTTGGCTCCTGTCTCCAGCACGCAGCCAGCCACCCAGAGGATGCCGCACCTCTCTTCCTGGATTTGCCTTGGGCCTGCCTGGACAGTTAATATCAACCCGAGGTGATGAACACCCTTGCTGGGTTCCCAGGGCCTCTCAGAAAGCTGTGGTGCTGACTCACTGCCTATGTGACTGCCATGTGTTCCCAGGAAGCGGCAGCTAGCAAGGGGCAACCTAGGCTAAGCAGAAGGGGGCCCTTCATGCGGTGAGGAGGGAGAAGTGGCTGGTTTTCAGTGTCTCCATCAAAGACAGAAGGGTGGAGGTGCATTAGCAGTGGAGGGAGAACTCAGCAAAAGCCTCCTGTGATTGGCTCCTTGCTGCTCCCTCTGTCTTCTACACCTCGGCAGTCCCAACCCATTTTTCATCAATCATACCAGCTAACATGCAGAGGGAGGCTGGGGTGTGGTAGAATGAAGATTTGTAAAAAGCTCACGTACACAAGCAAGAAAGGGTTCAAGGCCACCTATGAAGTGTCTGCAGAATGCTGAGCCCCTCCAACCTGCCCCAGTGGTCTCTCTCCCACTCTGCTTCACCCCACCCTCAGTCCAAATTCAGGCCTGCCCTGAAGACAGGGGTGCCTGAGGCTTTCACCTCCCCCGCGCTGTTAGCAAACCTCTGGATAAAGATAGAGAAACAGGACTTGACACACCTTGCCTTCTACTCCATGTGCCTCCAAACAAAACTAGAATTAAATAAAGTGAAAAAGTTATGAGGTTGTGAAAACTGGCCGCTACAGACTTGGCACACACATGGAAATAACAGGAGACAGCATTGGACAGACAGATTTTAAATTACATTCTTTTGAATGGAAGTGCTCAGGCTCCACTGCTGCTCCTGATGCCTTTAAACCTAAAAATATCATAGAGATGCTGAGACAGACTTGGGTACGCTGGACCAGGCATATCCATCCTCTCAGCTCTGATACCCACCCAGGAAGATTTGAAACCTCAGTAAGTGCCAGGAAAGCCACCCTCCACCCCTGAGCTGCTGGTATTAGGGAGGTAGAAAGGAGGGTGAGCGGAGGGAGGAGGGGGACCGATGTACTAGCAACAGTAAATGCAGCCCTTGGCCGCAACTGTGAAATAAAGCCCTGACTTTCAGGAGGCTGGAGCTCCCGCAGCTTCTGTTCCGCTGAAACATGCCTGGGTGCTACATGCTTGTGGGTGCTGGCTAATCACTGCTTCTGATTCATACCATTATTAAACTGGCAACTTGGGCAAGAAGTGAAATCAGCCAGGACTGAGCACTTTAGGCAGAAATGGAAGAAAGTGCAAGCTCGGAATACACAGGCGGATGGGTACATATGGTGTGTCTGCCGGACCCACTTCTGCCCAGACACGGCTGCTTTTCCCTCCAAAGAGGAGGGGGCCCAGAGTAGAGAAGCCTTGCTCCCCCTGGACCACATTTGCTTCTCCAGGGAGTCGCTGCTTCCCACTACCATCACACCCTGTTTTAATTCACCACAACAACCCGATGGGCTACGGGCAGCCTGTTCCCACAGTGCAGGTCGGAGCATGCGGTTGACAGCAGGCCAGCAGTCTGGGTTAGCTGTACCGGGACCAGAGCCTGTTCTTCCTGCGTGTGACCCCAGTTGCAACAGTAGGTTAAAGTTCAGAGGCAGGCTGGTGAAAACATCCACGGTGACAAGCTGCACCCTCCTGATAAATAACCCAGCGAGAGAGAACACAAGGCCTCCGCACTGTCCCAGCAGCCTCGCTAATAACGGCCTCTCACCAGTCTTTCTGGTGCTGATCACCAATTACAACAGGAATAACAGAATTTCAATATTTTTTCCAAAAGAAACAATGATCCTAGCACTTTATTTTTCAACATGCTGCTTAACATCCAGCTTACATTTTTTAATTTAATTTATTTAAACTAAAAAAGAAAAAGAAAAGAAATGTTCACCCATTTATTATATTTGGTAAAATAAACCACCAGTCTTCCCAGGGGGGGTGTTCAGAGCTAAGACCAAGGAGGTTCTTCTCCTTTCAGGCTGCTCATGGAATCAGGGCTTGGAATCCACCAAGAGACCCAAGAAATGCTGATTCAGTGGGTCAGTCCTGAGCCCCAGCAGCAGGTAGGAAAGACATGGGTTTGGGCTTTTTCAGGGGAACTGAACTTTGTCCTCTAGTCAAAATATTTAACTGGACCCAGAATCTTCAACTAAGGCTTCCTTAGCCCTCAAGGGGGAACTGTACTAGGGTTAACTGATTTAGACTGAGGGGGTAAAGGACACAAAAATGAAGCCCCAGTGGATTTGGGAAGACAGGAGCAAAACTCAGAAAATATTGACAGAAATAGAGCTGTTGAACCCCAAATTTCTCCAGAATCGTGATTATTTAGATGGCACACAAGTGGTTTAGAATTTAAAAGGATGGGGTAATGCAGAGAGAAACACAGTGGGCTGTGGGTTTGGAAAGGGATCATGGGAGGAGGGACTTGAGTGGATCTGATAGGAATGGAAACTGCTATTGTTCCTCAGGACCTCATCCTGCCCTCTGCACCCTTTCTCTTTCTACACACTCCCCCGGGGTAATCTCACCCACAGCTTTAACTACTACCTCAATACAATGACCCACAAATCTTTACCTTCAACCTGGTCCACGTTTTACTGGAAAAGGGACCTGGCCCTGAGCATGTCTGCCTAGGGCCGACCTGTAGTGTGTGGTTCTTGACTTCGTGCAGGAAAGATTTCACAACATGAGTCCAGGTGAGTTTTAGAGGACATTTATTAAAGCTGGGGACACTGAATAAAAGGAAGGGCCTAGGATAGAAGCAGCAGGAAAGGGACTAGGTGGGGAAATAAGCCTAGGCGGGGCTGCCTTAGCTCACTGAGAAGTCAGAGAAAAGGATGCCTTGGAGGCAGGTTCAAGGCTTTATCCCAGGATGAGATGCTGCTGCCCATTGCTCCCCTGGTTGCAAGCCTCACGGAGTCCCTTAGGATTTAGGGGATGCATGCCTGTGGAGAAAGAAGAGGGGAAAGAGAAACATGTGGTCAGACTCTGGGGAAGGAGAGCTTGCTGGGTCCTTTGCCCTTAAAGCCTTTAAAGCCTGGGGCTTAGGAGAGGTCTAGGGGAGGACTTCAATAGAATATTCATCAGCTTTTTGCTGATGCACCAAAATGAGATTTATTCCCTTAACTTCATCTGTCCTTGGGTGTGGTTGGCAAATGGCACTAATTGGATTTCTGCTGTCTCCCTGAGTAGGGTGATCTAAACTATTTCCCCTCTGGGTGGGGAGAAGTGCAAACCATTTACTCTTAAGTGTCCTTGGTTTAGGGAAGATGGGATTTACTGGATGGCTGAAAACTGCTTGCTTAACTATCTGCCTCAGTTTCCCTATTCCACTTGTCCTGGCTCACTAGCCTGTCTCTCTCTCCCTGACTCCAGATTCCAGTGGTCTATAAGGTAATTTCTCTGCTCTCCCACCTTTGACTTGTCACCTTTGTCCTCCCCACACATTTGTTTTGTCTCTTCTCTTGAACTCCCATCTCTGTGTACCTACCAAAGGAGGATGTCCAAGCCTGACAACCCATGCTAATTGGGGCTGCTCCTTCCCCTCCCCAGACCCTTGTCAGGCCAATTATACATTTGAATGGACTCATAAGCCAGCTCTCTTCTCTATCCTAGGTGCATTGTGTCTTTATTTCAGGACCTCATTATTTCTGTTGCCTTCAACCTGGTCTTCCAGACTCTAGTCTTGGAGCCGTCTGATGTCCCATAGCAGGTTGTCTCACTATGACAAGATCTTCTACTGAACTTTCCTCATTGGTTCCTGGTGCACGGCCTGAGACCTGAGCTTTGCCTCAAGGCCTCGAACTTTAGTGGACAGTGTTTTATAGTAACGATTTTTAAAATTTAGAATGTACTTAGCAAGACTAATTAGTTACAATAGGAGTTGCCAAATGGTGCATATTGTTAATGTCACCCATTGGTAAGCCACCGAGTAACACCCTGAGTTGATTGTACAGTGCTGTCCCTGTTGCTGCCCCTGCACCTAAGTGGTGAGTTTGTGTTCTGAATGTGAGACTTTCCAAGCCCAGGATCATTTACCTTCCGGGCCTCCAAGCAACCTGAGTTCCACCCACTTTGAACCACTTGACAGTGCCTAAATGGGCCAGCTTTCTCCCCTCTCCATGCCCATGTATGGAAGCCTTTTTCCTCTCTGATTTCCATGGTGACTCAGAGATTCTCTACCAGGGGCAATTTTGTCCCCCAAGGGACATTTAGCTGCATATGGGTACATTTTTGGTTATTATAGCGTGGACAGAGAAGGTTACTATCCCCATCATCTAGTGGGTAGAAGCCAGAATCTGCTCCACATCCTACAATGCACAAGACAGCCCCCACAACAAAGAATGATCTGGCCCGAAAGGTCAACAGTTCCAAGGATGAGAAACCCTGGGCTAGATTTAGCTCAACCTTCACTCACCCCGCTCCCCCAAGTCTCTCCTTTCCTCCATGAAAGAGAGAAAAACAGTCTCCCTGCATCAGGTCCCAACCTCTGCAGTAGCAAGGATCATGTTGCATATGACTGCTTAGTTCTCAGTCCCTTCCTGAAGTTTCTTGAGGGCAAGGAATTCGTCTTCTTCTTATGCCACTGGAACCTGGTACATAGTAAGGTCTCAGGACTGACATGCAAAAAAGAAAAGTAACTGAGTCTGATCTAGGCCAGAAAGTGTTACACAATGTACTGAAAATAATGTCTACCTCCGAGATTCACATCATCTCTTATTTACACTACCATTAGTGGCATTTAACATATAAAGACCCCAATGTGCTAAGTATCAGAGAACATAGATTTTAGACATGGTCTGTTTTTTGCTTCAGTTTACACAGTCAAATTCTGGCAAGCTGGTACATAAAGGTCAAAAGAGTATTTCAAACATCAACAATTGCCCTTAACCAATCACAAATATATATATGTACACTCTCAGTACATGTGCTCCCTTGCAAAAAGGGAAAAAATAGACAAAGGAACATCAGTCAGAAGAACAAATGCTTGGAGAGATTGTAAAAAGCAAAGAGCCCCAGGAGTTGTTACTCTTCCTCTTGACCACAAGCAGTGAAAACTTAGGTATAAAATGTGTAGAAGGAAAAAGACAAAACTTCCTCCAAAGCAAAGCTTCCTCCATGTAGCTAACAACCAGATTCTAGAAGCCTACTGAAAGTCAGCAGATAGGAAATCATATATGTGAAAAAGTGAGAAAAATGTTATTTTTAATTTGTTTTGGTCCCACCCAAGCTCAACCAAGTATCTTCTTGATGCCACCCAAAAGGATGCTCAAGATGCAGGTGTCCCACTGACACTACAGTGTCAGGAAGCTCTTTATCCAAGAGCCTGGACCACCATTCAACCAGCCAGAAGGATGAAACTCACCACAAGGAAAGACAGACTAAAGATAAACAGGCTGGAAGAAAAAGAAAAACAGATTCAACACCAAAGAACCTAATTAGAAACCATGAACCTCCTCCTTTCACTCACATGTATTTCCTGTTCCATTTGTAAAGGGATCAGGAGGTCCATGCCCAAGGCACATGTGCCAAGAGTCTCCAGGTCACTGCTGGCCCCCAGCACCCACACAGGAGCCACAAAGAAGGCCCATGAGTGAGACCACATGCTCTCATCACTGAGGAATGCATCTTCACCCACACACTCTGCTCATGGAACCACCTCAGGCCACCATGAGCCCCTTTCACATGCATACGCACTAGCAAGAGATTGATATTGGGTTGTGATTGTTGTTTGATATAGCATTTGATAGGGAAATCGTATCAGATTAAGATCTTCATGGGCAGCATTGCTCCAGAGCATCAGGGTTGCACACGTGCACTCTGGAGAACAGAGTGAAGTCTGATATCCAGATGTGACAGCAGGTCTGAGACACAGCAGCAGCTGATGGAGAAGGGGTACCCCTGTTTCTTCTCCCAACAAGCCTAGGATTAGCTAGCGTTGATTCCTCATGGGCCTTTAATACTCTCCCACTGGCTTTCTAGCTATCTTATCAGGTATAGATGTGTCACAATGACAGGCTGGGCCTCCTTGAGGCGTAGCCTATAAGATCAGTAACCCTCCAGCTAACCTGCCCTTAAGGAGTCTCTAGTCCAATAGGACAGTAAGCCACTTACTTGGCCATTTAAACCTAATGTTGTCAGCACTGTGGGGGAGACTTACCTGGAGCAAAGCAGAGGGTCATTTTGGAGACTACTGTTCTGCTTGTCACTGGCAAGTACTACAGTAGTCACACTTCACATCTCTCTAAAACAACACACGGAAGTAAATTCTCCCTCCAACCACTCCTCAAGAATTGGGAGGGGGATAGAGAGCTGATAAATCACTGGTTGCAAACCCTAATTAGAAAGCATGTGTTCTGTTCCAAAAACCCTTACTGAGAATCTCCTGTATGGGACCCTCCAGATGCCTACAATTTACAGAACTTTAAGTTAAAGAAAAAGTATATACTGATTCAATTTTAAGGGCAAAGAAAAAACTTAAACTAAGGAAGAATTTTTCCCAATAAGCTCAATAAACTCTTGTATAATAAATGAAGAAACAGAATCTGTGACTGGCTATGTGAATGCGATACCATGCTTGAGCACATGGCTGAAAGTGTGTCCATGGAGTTTACTTATTAGAAGAGAAGATCACTTTCAACAGAGCACAAGGAGTTTGGTTTGTCTTTGATCAAATATCTCTATGTGTTAAACTTCCCAAACCCAAAGCAATAGTACTTCCTGCCTGATTGGACAGGAAAACATGAAGAAAGTACAGCTTTATTTGACACCTAATGGCTCATGTGCCATTGCACTTTTTAGAATGTGTACCTGTTGTTTATTTATAGTTTTAATTAAACATCTGAAGGTGCCCAGTACATCAGTGCACCCATTACAAAGATGCCTACCATTGCTGGTAAGAATGTCAAATGGTGCAGCCATTGTGGAAAACAGCTTGGCAGTTCCTCAAAAAGTTAAACATACAATTACCATCTGATCCAGCAATTTCACTTTGGGATATATGCCCCAAAGAATTGAAAACAGGAACTCAAACTGATGTGTATACATCAATATACATAGCAGCATTATTCACAGTAGATGAAAGGTGTCCATCCACAGATGGATGGATAAAACAGGGTGTATATAATGGAATATTATTCATCCTGAAAAAGGAAGGAAATTCTGACACAGGATACAACACCAGTGAACCTTGAGGACAGTATGCTAAGTGAAATAAGCCAGACACAAAATGATAAATATTGTCCTTTTCCCACTGACATAAAGTACCTAGAAGAGTCAAATTCATTCAGACAGAAAGTAGAATAGTGGCTGCCAAGGACTAGGGGGAGGGGGTGGGGAGCTCACATTTCATGGGGACTGAGCTCCAGTGTGGGAAGATGAAAGAGTTCTGGAGATGGACGGTGGTGATGGTTGCACAACAATGTGAGTGTACTTACTGCCACTGAACTGCACACTTAAAAACGGTTAAGATGGTAAATTTTATGTATGTACATTTTCCCACAATAAATAAAAAGAAGGAAAAGTGGTGCTTACTCTGAGGGTGATCCTCCCATTGAGACCAACCCAGAAAACCCTTAATGTCTGTGGCCACACTGGCCCTGATCTTTCCCACCCAGACCTTTGAAACTGTGGCCCTCATCAGTAGGTGACAGGTAGATGCTCAAAGACATTGGAAGATGAGAACTTACCCTACCTGGGCAAGATTAACATATTTCATAAAGAGAAAAGAGAAGAAGAGGCCTCATTTTCCGTCGGTGAATCAGTAGCCCCAACAGTGTCAACATAAGCCAAAGTGTTTGAGTACCTAGCGTGTATCACCAACAGGACAAGGGTGATGCTTCCTTTCCAGCTTTCCAAGGCACTTCTGCACTAAAGTGACATGAGATGGTCTCTCTTAATTACAGCTGTCTGTGGTCCTTCCTAAAAGTAAGAGGGAGAGGCAGGGTGTTGGTGTGGGAGTAGGAGACGAAAGAAGTTACTAGGGAGCAAAGAGGAGGGGAGGGAAGACAGATAAATTCATGGCAACCATTTGGAACAGCAAACTGGAACCAGAGCGTAGCAATCGTGTCCGTAATTTGCTAGTCCAAGAAGTCAGCGTGGCAGGGAGGAAATTCATATTTCTGAAAACTCTTTTCACAAAGTGGTAGGCTCTTATCTTAAACCAGCATTGTACACCATTTATCACAGCCACAAACAACAACGACAAAAACAAAAAACATCCTATCAGCCCCAGCAGTTCTGACAACATGCACGGGAACGGGTTTTTAGGGTAAAAAGTGCAAGGAGCTTCTTCCAAAACATACCAATCCTCCTGCACTTTTAGCTGCTCTACTTAACTGTCAGACAGCTTCACCCACTCCAAAGGATGCAAAGCAGCAGGAGGACAAGACAAAACTATTGCAACTCTTCATGATGCAAGAAATCTATGTATTTAATTAAATCAAATTTATACCGTGTCAACAAAAAATAAAAATAAAAGAATATGCACAGAAAGCATTCTGTAAATTTTATTTTTTATTTAATAATTTTTATATTTTTTTCATCAATCTCTAGTCCCCTCTCACTCCCCTGCACCCCGCAATCACCACACTGCTGTCTATGTTCACAAGTCCTTTTTCCTTTTTTGCTCAATCCCCCTTCCCCTACCCGCCCCCCAGCTGTCATCCTGCTCTCCACGAGCCTGTCTCTATTTTGCACGTTAGTTCAGTTTCCTCATTAGATTCCACATATGAGTGAAATAATATGGTATTTGTCATTCTCAACTGGCTTATTTCGCTTAGCATAATGTTCTCCAGGTCCATCCATACTGTCGCAAAGGGTAAAATTTTCTTCTTTTTTACAGCCCTGTAAGTATTTCATTGTGTAAATGTCCCATAGTTTTTTTATCCACTCACCTATTGATGGACACTTGGGCTGCTTCCATATCTTGGCAATTGTAAATAATGCTGCAATGAACATATGGGTGCTTGTGTTCTTTTGAATTAGTGTTTTGGGTTCCTTCGTAGATATTCCTAGAAGTAGGATCGCAGGGTCAAAAGGTAGATCCATTTTTAATTTTTTGAGGTTTATTTAGTATTAATTTATCTCCATAACTACTTTCCACAGTAGCTGCACCAATCTGCATTCCCACCAACAGTGCAAAAGGGTTCCCCTTTCACCACATCCCCACCAGCACTTGTTGTTTGATGATTTATTAATGATAGTCATTCTGTCAGGTGTGTGATTGGATCTCACTGTGGTTTGAGTTTGCATTTCTCTGATGATTAGTGATGTTGAGCATCTTTTCCTATGTCTATTGGCATCTGTATATCCTCTTTGGAGAAGTGTCTATTCAGGTCCTTTGCCCATTTTTTAATTAGGTTGTTTTCTTGGTGTTGAGTTTTATAAGTTCTTTATAAATTTTGGATATTAACCCCTTATCAGATATATCAGCAAATATGTTCTCCCATTTTGTGGGTTGACTTTTTATTTTGCTGATGTTTTCCTTTGCTGTGCAAAAACTTTTTTGTTTGATGTAGTCCCATTTGTTTATTTTTTCTATTGTTTCTCTTGCCTGGGGAGGTATATCTGATAAAATATTGTTACAAACTATGTCCAAGATTTTTCTGCCTATGTTTTTGTTCTATGATATTTATGGTTTCCAGTCTAACATTTAAGTCTTTAATACATTTTGAATTTATCCTTGTGTGTGCTACAAGTAGGTGCTCTGGTTTCATTTTTCTGCACTTATCTGTCCAGTTTCCCCAACACCATTTATTGAACAAACTATCTTTAGCCCATTTTATGTAATTGCTTCCTCTGTTGAATATTAATTAACTATAAAGATGGTTAATTTCTGGGCTCTCTATTCTGTTCCATTGATGTATGTGTTTGTTTTTATGCCAGTATGAGACTATTTTGATTACAGTGGCCTTGTAATGTAGTTTGATATTAGGTAGTGTGATTCCTCCAACTTTGTTCTTTTTTCTCAGGATCACTGTTGCTATGCAGGGCCTTTTGTGGTTCCCTATAAATATTTGAAATATTTTGTGTAGTTCTGTGAAGTACATCATTGGAATCTTGATAGGAATTGTGTTGAATCTATAGATTGCTTTGGGTAGTATGGACATTTTAATGATGTTACTTCTTCCTATCTATGAAAACAATATATGCTTCCTCTTATTTGTATCTTCTTCAATTTCTTTCTTCAGTGTCATAATTTTCCAAGTACAGGTCTTTTACATCCTTAGTTAGACTTATTCCTAGTTATTTTATTCCTTTCAAAGCAATTGTATATGGGATTGTTTTTTCAATTTGCCTTTCTGTTAGTTCATTATTGGCATATAAAAATGCAACTGATTTCTGGATATTAATTGTGTATCCTGCTACTTTACTGAATTCATTTATCAATCCTAGTAGTTTCATGGTGGAATCTTTGGGATTCTTATGTACAGTATCATATCATCTGCAAATAGAGACAGCTTTACTTCTTCCTTTCCAATTTGAATGCCTGTTATTTCTTCTTCTTGTTTGATTGCTGTGGCTATGTAAGTATTGGTTTTCTTCTGTACTAGTCTGCTAGGGCTGCCATAAAATACCACAGGCTGGATGGCTTAAACAGGACACATTTTTCTGCAAGTCCAAGATCAAGGTGCCAGCACTGGTTTCTAGTGAGGCCTCTCTTCCTGGCTCGCAGATGGCAGCCTTCTCGTTCTATGCTCATATGACCTTTCCTCTTTGAACGTGCACAGGGGGAGAGAGATCTCTGGTCTGTTCCTCTTGCTTTAAGGACACCAGTCCTATTGCATTAGGGCTCACCATTATGACTTCATCTAACCTTAATTACCTACTTAAAGGACCTATCTCTGAATTCACTCATATTGGGGATTAGGGCTTCAACATAGTAATTGGGGAAGGATAGAACACAATTCAGTCCATAACAACTTGCTACCCTATCTGTGTAGAAGTCTACAGTTGTCAAAGCACTTTCATGTGCATTCTAATTTTTAATATTTACAACAAATCTGAAGAGACACCAAGCAGGCATTACCCCATGTTACAGATGAGGGTTCCACGACTCATCCAGGGACACAAGTGGTATGTGGCTGAGCTAGAATTCAAATCCAGGGTTGTGGGACTCTAGTGCCCTTTACAAAAATAAAGAATTTTACTCGTTCAATTACAAACATATGTAGTTAGTGCTTGCCCTGACACTTTGCTGATGAAAGTGTAAAAAACGAGAGGTGCCGCACAGAGTGAAAAGCATGTAGCCTTTGGAGTCAGAACCATGCGTGCATATGCACATGTCCGGGATGTACCTCACTTTCCTGCCCATTCCTTTGGGACCTAGGTGGGTAACTCCTTCTCTCCCAAAGCTCTGCAACTCATATGACCTTGCCCTCCTCTGAGATGTTGGTCTCCATCACTCTTTGGAAAATTAATTGCTTTCTGCCTGGAAAGTGATTCCAGTTTTCAAGGATTTGCCCAGCCTCAGCCATGCTCTGGATGTAAGTCTGATTTTGCTCTGTCTTGCCCTACCACAACAGTTCCAAATGTGTTTTTGAAAGGTCTCCCTGAATCTCAGGTATCCTCTGTGAGGAAATTATTGTGCTGATAACAGCATAAATTTCAGTGACATTACAATGTCCTTCTGACAAAGTTGAAAAAAATGTGAAACCAAAAACTATAAATCTCCACTGTCACGGAGTCAGGATGTCACATTCTCCATTGTCCGGGTCATGCACTCCTGTGTGAGAAGTGTTGAGGGCATTCCTTGTCTTTGTTTTTGCTTTTTTCTAGGAAATTTTTCAGAATAAAGAGTTCCTACAAGCTGGCACTTCCTGAGTATTCAGAGAGGAAGTAAATACTCCCTCTCATAGTGCAGTATTGTGTAATTATGTTCGTTCTGGAGACAAAGTGCCTGAAGCATTAGTGATCCGGCAATGGGTTCAATTCCAGACATGAACACGTGACTATCTATCTGGACTCTCCAGGGAGGTAAGCCCTGTGTGCTTGCCCTCAATCAGGCCTATACCTGAAGCACTGGAAAAACTGGCATGCAGCTGGCTCATCCTAGAGAATGGAATACTTTGTAAAAGTGATACTCTAAAGTTTATCTTTTTCAGGTTGATAAATGCACTTTGAGATTACAATATCATTGCTTCATCAAGTAAACTAAATGCAAGAGGTTCTTCTGATTAAAACAGATTGTGTTTTCAACATTGTTTTTAAGTTTTAGGTTAATGAATTATCCATGTTAGCCTACAATCACGGGGTCTCCCTGGATGTAGGATGCAGCGTTAAACTGGGAGAGTCCTGGGCAAACTGGGACAGTTGGTCACCCTATTAATTATATGAAACTGGAAACCCATTATGGAATGCACAGTCTCTGGGGGTGAGAGGTTTTCTTTTTGGGTATTTAATTATTCTGTATTCGTCCCTATACTAGTCCTAAAACAGTGACACTATCACTAGCTTCACAGTTCTGTTGGGAGAGTTCAGGTACTTAGTACTGGTGCACGTGTACAGAGTCAACACTTTGCAGTGTGCCAGGCAGGCACTGGAAATATCGGGGAAGCACTTTGTAAAGTATATGATTGGCTAGCCACTATGCTGTACACCTGAAACTAACACAAAGTAATATTAAATGTAAACTGTAATTGAAAAATAAAATTTAAAAATAGTAAAGTCATCAGAGAAAAAATATTTTGCAGCGTTAAGAGGGGTTGTGGGCAGCTGTGATGAATAAGGATGCAGTTGGCTGTTCCCAGAGATAGTAACCTGGCACCTATGTAGTTTCTCTTTGAAAGGTGTCTAAGCCTGGAGGGTGTGCGATATAGTGAGTGATGAGGACAAAGCTGAGGCCAGGTCTGGGACACAAAGCTGGGCTCAGAGACACACAGACAAGTTTCAATATTGAAGTAAGAGACTGGGTCAGTGTTAAGAGTCCTAAACAAGAGGGTCATAAGCAGTGCTTGGAGAACATGCAGGCTGGGCTGGTCAATAGAGATGCAAGCCAGGCAACAGGCACAGAACACCTGTGATCAGAGCAGAGAGGAATATGGAGCTCGGAGACCAAACTGAGTCAGAGGGTGCAATCCAGAAGCTATTCCATTCATCTGGAACATGGCTAAGAATCTAGAAATATGAAGGAAAAAAAAACCTCAGAGGAGCCAAAATCAACATCACAGACAGAGACCTCATAAAAGAGCCCTTCTCAGACCACTCTTGAGAATATGATTCTCAAATGTTGGGTTATCTGTATTCCATTGCAACGCAGAAGCCCAAAATCAGCAAGAGAAATGCCACATGCAGGCTGAATGTGAGCAGATAAATGTGTCAAACATCAATCTAATGGTAGTAAAGAGAACAGAAGCAATAAAACAAACAATCAGTCTCGTGCCATTTACCATACCTAACACCTGACCTTGAGGGGCCATGACAAGAACCAAATGGACTGTTCTACTCTCAGTGACGCCACTGTCCAAGTTTACAGGATGGCTTATGCTTCTCAGATGGCTTATGATTCAACATCACTCACGCATACTCAGAGGATGGAGAAATGAATTGTGGTACACTCCTACAACAGAATATTCCAGCAATAGAAAGGAATGAACTATCACTAAGCAGAACAATCTCAAAAACATTATGATATAAGGGAAAAGGGCAGATACAGAAAAGTTTTAACTATATGATTCCATTTAGATGAAATTCTGGAACAGGCAAAGCTATCCCATGGTGACTGAAGTCCAAAGTGAGTCTGAGAAAGTGAAGGGACTTTTTGGGGTGATAGAAACATTCTGTCATGCTTGGGTTGGCAGTTTCACGGGTATATAAAAATTTCCAAATGTATTAACCTAAACACTTAAGACATGTACATCTTATTGTATGTTAATTACACACCATTTTAAATTAGTTTTTTTTCTTTGTTTTATTTTCTTCTTTTATTTGTTCTTTTTTTTCTATATTCTTTTTTTTTATTATTTAAAAATATCAATTTGTTGTTCCACTTGTTCATGCACTCACTGGTTGCTTCTTGTATGTGCCCTGACTGGGGATCAAACCCACAATCCTGGTGTAACAGGATGATGCTCTAAGTAACTGAGCTACCCAGCCAAGGCTAGGGCTTAAATCAGTTTTTAAAACACATTTAATGATGGCATTTTTTGAAATTCAAAAGTAATGTATATCATGTCAATTTTCTGTTTCAAAATTCAAAAAATCAAATAAGTTTTAAAAACAACATAATTATTCAATATTTTATATATATATAATTCATTGGCCCTTTCTATGTGCCCAGCATTGCGCTAGTCACTGGAAATACAAAGATGAATAAACATGATTCCTACCCTCATACCATTGACAGATGCATGGCCAAATGCTTACAATTAGTGTGATAAGGTATGAGAAGAAGAAAGAGATTGGGAAGGGGTGGGGATCTAGGAAGACTTTCTAGCACCAGCAACACTTGAGCAGTCTTGAAGAATGCATACATCACAGGAGGATGAAGAAAGGAAAGATGGAGAATTCCAGGCAGAAATAGCAAATGCAAAGAAAGAGACATAAAGTTACTTTTACTGCCTGGAACAGGGAACCCTGAGCAGCTGATGCATAGAGTGCAGGAGAAAAACAAAGAAAGTGAAATTGAGAAGACAGAATGGGGCCAGACACTCAAAGGCATTTTGACTTAATCCTGTAGCCAATATAGAGCCCGTGGAAGTTTCAAGCAAGAGAGTGAATGATCAGGACGGTTTTATCCATAGGTAAATAGATAATAAAAGGGTGGCCTAGAAAGGGGCAATAATAGGGCAAAGACACCAGTTAGCCTACGTAAGGTGACAGACGTTAACTAGACTTACTGAGGCGATCATTCTGCAATGTATACAAATATTGAATCATTATGTGGTACACCCGAAACTAAAGTAACATTATATGCTAATGATACGTCAATTTTAAATATAAATAAATAAAAATAAAAACAAAGTTTCCCCTTCTTGACACATCAAATATATATTTATAAATTTAATTACAAAATAAAGTGTTACCAACTAAAAAGAGAGAGAGGGAGACCAGTTACCATGGCTGTAAAAATCTAGCAGAGATAACCAAGACACACACTGAGGCAATAGGAAAGGGGACGGAACATTTGGGGGGTGGGGAACACCGTAGAATTTAGTGACGTTGAGAATAAGAGAAAAGAAAGAAGTGCAGGCAACTTGCGACATTCAGCTAGGGCATTTGGCCCAGAAGTGACTTCCTATGGGGAGAAAGGCAAGCCGAGAGAACGGATGATTTGATTGAGGTACCTGCAGAAATACCAGCTGCATTTGTCCAGCTGGTGTCTGGAAACAAATGTCTGGAATTCCGAAAGCAGTTGTCAACTAGAGATTAAAGCTGGAGAGCCATCTTCCCAACTGAAAATAAATCCAGCCAGAACACAAAACGTGGATGTGGGTGGTGTGAATCTGGACTAATCAAAGAGTTGCTAAAACATTTGAAACTAGAAAGTACACCTGTTGTCCACAGGTAGGGTTGGCAAGGAGAGTGTGGGGTTTGGAATCAGGAGACCTGGGTTCTGATCCCAGCACTCCATTGTGTGGTGAAGGCCAGCAGAACAAGGGGAAGGGATGAACCTGCAGAGAGAAAGAGGTGTCAGACGGAAGTGGGGCAGAGCCAGTACCAGCGGTGGAGCCCCTTCCACCTCCTCCTTCACCTGCAGTCACTCTTCCTCTCATCATCACGTAGCAGAGCTACGCAACCTGCCTCCTGAGGTCTAGGAAGTTGAGGGCACTTGTGGCCTCCATAGAAAGAGACCCGGGCACTTGAAAAGTACAGGCATTAGTGCTTTTAAACAAGATTCGCTGCATAATTTCTGGAGTGCACTACAGAATGAAAATGCAAGACCTCCCTTTTTAAAAAATTATTAAAAATTTCAGGATGGTATTACTAGAGCATGAAACCAAACACAGGCCAGGCCCTCCCTAAGCTCAGGGACCAGTGTCAACTGCATAGATTGCATGTTGTGAACTTGAACGGCTTAATCTCTCTGAACTTTAAAATTCCCTGTAAAGTGAATGTTGTTCATGATGTTCTTGGAAGGATTAAATGATAAACATGCATGTGAGAGGAGCCTGACTCATAGTAAATGCTCATTACCTGGTAGAATGGTTCATGCCACTGGGCAACTCCACCTGCCCTCGGAATCTGGAGTGGGCTCTGCCCAGCAGGCTCTCAGCTGCTGGTAATCAACGCTCCTTAGAAAATAGTCCGTGGTTGTCCTTCTGGCTTGTCTGGGTAAAAAAGTGTTCAGACTAGACACTCATTAAATGACATGCTTCAGACACTCTTAGCAAATATAGCAGCAAAAACAGGAAACAAGGCAATGTTAAAGGAAGCTTCCCTCCCCTAGGAGTCCACCAGTTGTCATGTTTCATTGCCCACATTGTATTGCTGGGCACTGTATGTAGTGCTATAAATAATATATTCTACCAGGAACCCTTGGCTGGTACAGAAATGAGGAGTCCATTTACTGAAAAGATTAGACAGATGTTGTCCATCACAAATTTGTCAACTTCATCTGCTGTGTGCTTATTTAAGTCCTATGCAACTTGGGCCATTGTGATAAAAGAACTGAAGACATCTGTGTTCTTTAATTAAGGGGCAGATGTGTAAAGATTTAATTTTTTCCTGAATATCTTTATTTATGAGCTGTGAGAGTTCACTCCAAAGCATCCTGGGACCTCTGTGGCAGGCCAATAGGGAAGGTGAACAAGTTGGGATATACCAGGAAAGGGTCAAAAGCAACAGAACTGGGGTACAATCACAGAAAAAGAGATGCTCAGTGGTACAATACACAAGACCCTAAGAGAAATAGCAGAGTGGCTTGTCCTCAGTTCGTAGAAATATCCAAAATGGCACAAGATTACATTTGGGGTGCTTCTGTCGATCTCTAGAATCAAAAGCTCTATGTACACACACAGCCAATTCACAGTGATTAAGTCAATCCAAAACCAGTTGTCCAAACAACTGGTTTGTGAGATGAACCAACCATTTCCCCAGTCCTCTAATCAGATAAACTGACTTAAGCTTCCTAAATATCAAAATTTCATTATTAAAATCAAATTTGGAGT
Organism: Macrotus californicus; assembly: GCA_007922815.1. Classification (NCBI taxonomy): domain Eukaryota; kingdom Metazoa; phylum Chordata; class Mammalia; order Chiroptera; family Phyllostomidae; genus Macrotus; species Macrotus californicus. The sequence goes on from VMDR010001810.1 coordinate 40,820, forward strand.
CTTTAACAATGTCTTTACCCTAGAAGTTACTTTAATGCCCCTTAATCCTGGCAAGTCGTTAGTGCAAATATTTCAGGCATTTGGGACCTGAGAGGCCTGTCAAATGTCATTGCAATGACATCAATCCTACTTTTCTGTGTAAAAGCCAAGCTTTGGCATGTACATCGATAATGGATATGGTTCATGCATTGTCCATGTACTTCCTGTATTAGAGCATTTTCAATCTTATGAATCCCACTTGCCCAAGGTGGGAGCCAGAAACTACCTTCCCAGCCCTGTCTGCAACTAGGGCAAAACATGTGACTTAAACTCAACCAATCAGATGCAACTGCTTGAGAATTTTTTTTTTTTCCATTGTGTTGGGAAGTTTCAAAGAGAAATACACACAGAGGGAACTCTGGGAGGATGGAGACAGGGGTGCAGTTTTTTAATCTCTCTGAATCCCCACATAAAAACTTATGAAGCAAAACCAAACTGCCATGTAGAACATTTACAACAAAATTAGAGTGTAACATTCCCCACATAAACTGCAAATTACAAGATCGGCAACTGTCACACAATCTGCACAGTCTTAGCATCTGCACAGGAGAAACCAAAGAGAAGCAAAAGGGTGTCTGTCTGCTGGACCTGAGAATGGGCGAACTCCCAAACAGCCAACAGGTGTGCAAAGGAGTGCTCACTGGGGCAATCTGAGAACAGCAGCTGAAGCTGGAAGGGCTTCTCCCACTCCAACAGTGGGCGAGTACAGCAGGGTTTCAGTAAGGACTAATGGGTCTGGAGAAGTCAAGCTCCTGTGAATCTCTGGAAGTGTTAAGTCAGGGCTTTCTGTCAGGGCAGGGCTCCACACTGAGGAGAACTTCTAGAAGTGGAGTCAAAATTGAGATGGACAGAGACAAAGGAAAGAAGACAATCCAGTTAAAAGCGAAGAAACATGTAATTTTACATGAAAACAACCAAAGATAAAAATTAGAAAGAGTACTGTCAACCGTGGCTCCTTCTAAAACTTGAGGAGAATGAACTTTTTAAATAAGCAACATAAAAATTTCAAAACCAAATTCCACATGAAGTTATTATATTTTTCACAAGAGATTGAGAGGCTGGAAAATAACTCTGTAGATCACAAAAAGCCATATGCCTAAAAGACATGTCTAAAAAAACAGATAAAAAGTTTAACTTTCTATTTAAAAAAAACTAAAATATAAATTTAAAGGATACAGAACATAAAAGGACAACATAAATTAGAAGTAAGAAAAAGTCAGAAATGAGATGACAGAACTCAGGAAATAATTACATATAAAAGAAAACATCATCTCAAAAATAAAGAGAAAAATTACAATGAATAAATAAAATAGATAATTCCTTATGAGAAATAGAAAAAAATTAAGGAAAATTTAAAAATAAACAAGAAATGAACAAAATAAAAGGGATATGAAAGAAAGTAATAAATATTGACAACAGGCAAAAAAGATCCAACATGAAATATAATAGGAGACACTGAAGAAGAAAACCATAACAAGGGATCAGAACAAATACTAAAAAGTATATTTCAAAAAGTATCCAAGAAAAAGAAAAAACTAATTGAAACTACATTGAAAGAGCACATGGAGTATCTAAAAATATCAACTCAGAATAACCAACACCAAAATATATTCTAGAAAAAAATTACTGGACATTAAAAGTCCCTTTGGGCATCTAGGCAAAAACAGGTAGGATGTTTAAGATAAATTTTCATCAAACTTTTGGACAGCATGACTGTATGCCAGACAAAAATAAAATATTGTGAAAAGATTCTTAAGGAGAAAAGATGTGATTCAGGGTTTTATATCCTGAGAAAATGACTTTAAAGTATAAAGAGCATAAACCATTAACGTGCAAAATAATCAAGGAATATTATTGCTATCCATAAGCTTTTTCTGAGGAATGTAATAGAGAACAAGCTTTAGACAACGAAAATGGCCAGAGAGACATTGACATCAGGACTGGTGATGAGCATCAAACACACAGTTATTTGTAGAACTAAGACTAAATGAGGTTTAAAGGGGAGAGACTACGGTATGCAATGACCATATGCTCAGGTACATTAGATATATCAACTATTTAAAAATCAAAAGAAAGAGAACACAAGAAGAAGATATTAACTACTCACAATAATTCCATTTGCGGTGGTGGTAGCAGTAGTAGTATTACTCTAAGACTATTGTGTGGTCAATATGAGAAAAAAATAAATGAGTAATCGCAGGATATTCTAATTATATCATCCTCTGCATTTTGAGGATCAGGGTTTTCAGTATGAAAGGAAAGATATATAGATTTAACTTAGAAAAGGTTATTTAAAAAACTAGTCATTATTTGAATTAGAAACATATGAAGTACTTTGTCTTACCTTTTATTTTATTGTTAAATATATATATTACATATGTGTAATATTACATTGTATAGATCTTCCAGCTGTGCCCACTGAAGAGACCCAGAAATAATACCAACCCAGTAACAAGAAATATTTGTGACCCGATCATGGTCTTCAAATGCTAATTCTCCCTAAAAGAAACCAGGGCTTCTCGAAGAAATGACTGGTTTTAGATCGAGGCACAAAATGTACAAAATGAGCCTGAAACTCTTTGTCATATCAGATTGTGAGGAAAGTATTAAAGGCCACAAGGCCCGTCATGTCAAAAGACAGGCAGGAGTCTGTCCCCGCTGGTGTGGCTCAGTTGGTTGGGCAGTGTCTGCAAAGCAAAGGGTCACCAGTTCGATTCACGGTCAGGGCACATGCCTGGGTTGGGGGTGGGGTCTCTGATCTCATCAGTCACCTGTGAGAGGCAAACAATCGCTGTCTCTCACATCGATGTTACTCTCCCTCTCTTTCTCCCTCCCTTACTGTCTCTCTAAAAATAAATAAATAAAAATCTCAAATTAAAAAAAAAACCCAGCAGGAGTCAAATTGAAGAGGCTTCCACTAGCAAAAAATAGAACAGTTGAGCTGCACAACGATAACTTCAATTTGATTGAAAATCATCAAATATGTTTTTATTCAAGAAGCCATGATAATGTATTTTTTAAAAAACTGGCCATTTTTAGCGACTGATAGGGTGCTAGGAAACCAATTTATGATCTTGAAAACTAATAAATATAGGGAGAGAATCAAAAACCAAATATTTATCCTGCCTTTCCATTATGATCTGAACAACCAAGTAACTCAAAAGTAGATAAGGGGAAGAGTATCTTTATTAAATTATTTTAACTAAAAATTATTTTTAAATAGTAAAATTAGAATGTCATCAATTAGAATAACCCCTGATGAATTAATGGATCTAGTCAACAATTACCAATAGCTGATATCATCACAAAAATAAAAATAAGCAGACACATATGCATCCTGATAAAAGAGCATTTCAGAGGCAGTATTGTCGCATGTCATGGTGCATCAGGTAGGAGACATGCTATTATCAGATTTTCTCACTATTAGGAATGCAAAATTTGATCACTTAGTTAAGGGCCTGAATGCATGAGATTTTGATTTGGAAAAGATTGTTTTAAAAAAATTCAAATTACAAAGAAAAGGAGGAAGTCTCCCAGAACCCATAGTGGCAGAGCACAGGGAAGGGAGGCACCAAGCTTTTGGGGCAACTTGGCAGAAGTTCTGGTAACAGCGTCTCATGCCCAATGTTGGCAGCGGTCACTTCTCTCCTGGAACAGCCGGCAATGTAATCAGTGTAATTCAGCCATTGTTTCTACGTGCAAAACTCTCCTGGAAAGTTTCTGAAATACCTAATTGCTGTTGCTAGATTTATCCCCCTAGAATGGATTCTGTTGTTTGTGACTAGCAGACCCTGACTGATACAGGATCCAAAGGGTTGACAGTCCTGTGTGTGTTTCTGTGTGTGTGTGTCTGTTTAAATTAATGAGTCTCCAAATGCCATTAATTTCTCCAAATTCATTTTAAAAGCCTAGATTGGCTGACAAAACAGAACTATTTGCTTTGATCAGTGTTTGCTTCTGAAAGCCTTCAAGAAGATAAACAGAAGCTCGGCTTTCATAGAAGTCTGTGTATTTGACAATGTTGGGAGTGTACAGTAATCTTTTGTTTTATATAAACCTGACAAGAGAGTTACAATGACAAGCCTTTCTCAGAAAATTCTTGAAGAATCATTTATTCTGGAAGCAATTAAGCCTGAAAGCACACTCAGCGTTAATGTTTATTCAGCATTTACATGTCTTTTCTGTTCCACACTTTCTTATCCTTCCTACAAGTTGTTTTGTACTGTGGCAAACTGCAATAGTGTTCAAAAATACTCGCTGCCTCTACCTAAGTGAGAATTATATTTTTCTTCCCAATGGTGTCAGACTTGGCTATGTGACTTGATTTGGCCAATAGCAGGTACAAGGTCTGTTCGAAAAAAGTCCAGCCATTGTTAATATAACAAAAATGGTTTGTGTAACATCAATGTAAACTGGCAGCCAAGGAGAGTGGACTGGAATGTGCATGTGTGAACAATGATGACTTCACTGTACCAGTCAATGGGGGCGGTAGATGCCATTGAGTGAGCATGTGTGCTGTGTGGCCATCACATTCAAAATAACTGAGCAAGTAGAGCAATGAAACTGCATCACGTTTTGCATTAAGCTTGAACATTCCTCCACAGAAACTATTCGGATGATTCAAAATCCCACAGATATGAGCAACTGGTGATTTGCAGCTTCATCCCGGTATGCACCCATTTGTGCATCACGCTTCATGCAGTGTTTTTGGTGAAACATCAAATCACCCAGGTGACTCTACAGCCTAGATTTGGTGCCCTGACACTTCCGGCCTCTCCCAAAACTAAAATCACCTTTGAAAGGGAAGAAATTTCAGACCATGGATGAGAGTCAGAAAAACACAATGGGGAAGCCGATGGCGACTGGGAAAGCTGTGTGAGGTCCCAAGGTGCCTCCTCTGAAGGGGACTGAGGCATCATTGTCTTGTATACAATGTACCTTGTGTCTTCTTCAGTAGATGCTGTATTTTTAATATTACATGGCTGGATACCTTCTGGACAGACGCTGTATGTCACTTTCAGCTCTAAGAGCCAGTTTGGGCTTTTCCAAGTTCTCTCTTTCCTCTGCCCTGCTATTCCTGGTAAAAGCTCTCAGTCAGCCTGAGTCCCAAGGAAAGATGACTTGGAGCAGAGCCAAGCTACCGCACAATGGACAGAGCATAAACACATGGAAACATAGTGGGAAGCCACTGAAATCTAGAACCCCTTTTGCCACAGTGTAACCTCACTTGTCATGGCTGGCATGATTATTAATTGCTCATTACTGATAATAGCTAGTATTCTGAAGCACTGTTTAGAAACTACACACTTGCATTCCTACATCATTCTGAGGTAGATACTCATTGCTCCACTTCATCGATGACGATACAAGACCTGCAGACATTAAATAACCTCACACCCGACTAGAAGCCCCATTGAGATCTAGACCTGCATCAGTTTAACACCAGGGGCTCCTGCTCTTACTCAAAACTACCAGCACATCAAAAATCTCCTGGCAGACTTCATGACAGGCTTCCTGACGGCCAGCTCTGTGTAGCCTCCACAGCATTTATGATATAGTCACTCGGCTCACGAACACACTTGCAAACACTTACAGCACACTGACGGAAGGGCAACCACTAAGTGACAATTTCTGAAGGTCTGAATAAATGAACAATTATTTACTAAATTCCAGCTGACAAATTCATTATATAATGTTGCTTAGAATCTCTCACAGAACTCAAAAAAGATGTAGACTGCACCTACAAAAACTGTGTGGTGAAGGAGCAGAATGAACCAGGCACAAGACTTAAAAGCAGACTGTGTCACAAACAGAGCACCAGACCCGGTGTCCAAGGGCTGCACTCCAGTCTCTCCCACCACTGTGTGGGGTTGGCCGTCATTTCAACCTCCCTGAGGCTGCTTCCTCATAAAAAGGGATACTGATAAAACTGGTCCTGGGTGTCAAATGCAATAATGCAGGTACATCACTTTCACTTCTATAATGGGGTAAAACATCCAAACATGGAACCTGGATGGACAGGGAAGTAACTTGAAAGATTCCTGTTCAGGGGGCCCTAACCTCTGAACTGCAGGGCACTTGGAGATAATAAGATTTTTCATTTACTGAAATGTCTCCTTTACAGAATAGATAAGGTACATTGATTTTTTAACATTTTATTAAAGTGTCCTGATTTAAAATAACATTTACTGAAGAAGACACAAAATACATTGTATACAAGACAATGACGCCTCACTCCCCTTCAGAGGAGGCACCTTGGGACCTCACACAGCTTTCCCAGTCGCCATCGGCTTCCCTGTTGTGTTTTTCTGACTCTCATCCATGGTCTGAAATTTCTTCCCTTTCAAAGGTGATTTTAGTTTTGGGAAGAGCCAGAAGTCAGAGGGCGCCAAATCTGGGCTGTAGAGTCACCTGGGTGATTTGATGTTTCACCAAAATAACATAGAGTCTTTAAAATAAAGACTATAAAATTCTAAAAGATTAAGGAATGCAAAACTGAAACATTTCATATACAATGGACCATTCAGGACCTCTTGTAGGTAGACATAATGAGAAGTGATTTCTCCCTGTTGTCGTGCAGAGGCAGGGAACCCAGACGTAAGCATTAAGGCTCTCGGTACACATCTGCACATTTTCCATGAGGGCAAAGGATCCACCGCAGCCAACTGAAAAGGCTTCGTGGCATAAAAAGATTTTGTGCTCTTGTCAATGAACTCCAGATTTAGAAAGATCTTTAAGGGAAAGAAGAAGGAACTAGCACATAGTGAGTTCCCTCTGCATGGCAAGAACCTTACATAAAGTATCTCTAATTTTCACGGCAACTCTGCAAGGCCTAGTGCTCCAGAGGGTTATATAACATGTCCAGGACACACAGCCAGCAAGTGACAAGAGCAACTCAAATTTTTATCTGTCTGGCCCTCAAGTTCAGTCTCTTTCCACTAGACCAGGTGTGACCAAACTATAGCCCATGGACTAAGTTTAACCCACAATTTTTATTTTGTACTGCCTATGAGTCAGTAATAGCTTTTATGTTTTTAAAGTTTTTTTTTTTTTAAGAATACTTTGTGACATGTAAAACAATATGGAACTCAAAATTCAGTGTTTTACTGGAACACACTGACACGCATTTATTGACATGTTGTCTGTGGCTGCTTTGGTGCTACACGGGCAGAGCTGGGTGGTTGTGACAAGCCACATGGTCTCCGAAGTCCAACATATTTACTACCCAGTCCTTTAAAGAAAAAAATTTGCCCACCCCTGCTCTAGACCATATAACCTATAGGTGATCCAGCCCTCTCCTTTTATGAATTAGAAAACAGAAGTCCATGGAGACTGAATAAATCTGCCCCAAATCAGTAATAGTGGGAGACAGACGGGTCCGGCAAATGAGAAATGCTGAATGACACGCACAGCAGGTTGAGAGGGGATCCCAGGTCGGCAGTGCATGTTGCTGGCCACGATGGTGAGGGTGAGTGGGGAGGAGAGGGAAAGCAGAGAAGTTGGCCCACGACAGAGGGTCCAGGAGTTCACACTGAAAATTTAGACCCTGGTGGAAAACCATAGAATTGTTTTGGAATCATTTGAAATTATTTCCAAAAATGGAATGACAAGAAGGGAAGATGCCCTCACCCGCAGCATGGAGGCTGGATGGGAGAAAGCTCACGGGAGACCAAACCACCACCCGGCATGAGGCGATCACTCTCAGAATTTTGTCTTTCGCTCAGTGACATGATCATAAATGAAAACATGGTACAGAAAACTGTAAGCTAGTCAACCGTATGGTGCCAGGATCAAGTTTCTGGTTTTGATGGTGAACTATATTTTGTAGGATGCCACTGTTCGGGAAAGCTGGGTGATGGGTTCATGGAACCTCTATTTTCCAAACATTTTGCTCACCTAGAATTAAATTAAAATAAAAAGTTTAAAAACCTATTAGATTGAACAATATGAAGTTGTTAATACTGGGTTGCTTTTGATCCACAAATACAGCAAAGTTTGTATAGCTAATTCTGTAATTAATCTATAGGAGAGCTTCAACCTAAACCTAATGAATTATATTGGAACGTGTCTCGAGAACTCTAGTAACAGATACAGGGTGGTCTTCATGGAGTATGAAGATTCATTGGCTTTGTGGAGAAGAATGCTTGGTCATTAAGCTTTCTCAGGGCTACGAGCATCCTTCGCTCAAGTGCATCCTCGCTAAGCAGCACTGGACTAGGAGCATGCGTACTCCAGTTCCCAGAAAGTCACACATCTTTTGACATGCAGGCTTACACATTATTCCCTTAAAAGTTTCATTGTCATGGAACAGTCTGGGTAAGTGGACAAAATTAAGTTTCGGGCTCTATAAAGCCGAGGATAGCCCTTAAGAGTGTGAGGCTCACGTGCAAGTCTGCCACACGGTGAGGACCTGACCGCAGAGGACACTGCTCAACTCTATGACCTGGCTCCTGAGTGGTCAGTGCAGGCCAAAGACATACAAGGATAGTGGACCTCAGAGGGGCCCACAGTGAGAAGTGGGACCTTTTAGCAGCAGCTCCACAGAACCAATGATTCTGATGCTCTGGCCACCCTTCCGACATAGCTAGGAACTGAGTGCAATATTTAGGCCAAAGAAGAGGAGCACATTGTCTATCAGGTCAGGTTTGACACAAATCTTGGAGGCAATAGAAACTCTGGGACTAGATTGAAGGATAAACAACCTTGGTGAAAATGCCAATAAAATCCCTAGAAAAAATTGTCAAATCATTTGCTTTAGAAAGAGTTTTTCAGTTTGTGTCAAAAAAACAAAAAACAAAACATAAACTAACTAAAGCTAAACATCTTAAAATTAAGTAGGGTGATTACTTTTCCATTAATTATTTTGCCCTGTTACCACACACTTTTCAGGACTAAAAATATATATATTAGGGAGCGTTAAATACGGGGGTGACAGAAAAAGCTGACACAGAGCATGCAGCAGACAGCCAGTGAGGTGTGCATCCCAGGAGAGCACCGAGTAAGGGGAGCGTGTCCATTTGCTGGGATGGCATGACAGAGGGCCACACACTGGGTGGCTTACACAACAAGAATGTCTTGCTTCACAGACAAAAGTCCCAATGTGAGGTGTCATCAGGATTGCTTCCTTCTGAGGACCGCAAGGGAGATTCTGTCCCAGGCCTCTCTCCTAGCTTCCAAGTGGTCTGCTGTAGCAGGAATATCTTTGGCATGTAGAAGCATCACACTGACCTCAGCATCCAAATTCTTTTTATAAGGACACCCATCCTGTTGGATTCAAGCCCACCCTGCTTCAGTATGACCTCACCTTAACTAATTACATCTGCGAAGCCCAGTACCAAAGAGGGTCACATCCTGTGGCTGGGGTTAAGACTTCAACATGTGAATTTTAGGGGACCAGTTCACACTGAAACCTCCCAAACTCCTTCTCTCATATGCACTCTCTTGGTGGTTGTCTGCAGTTACACCTCTTTCATTAAGAATGAACTGTATGAAGCATCAGGAAAGCTGCCGAAGGAGAAAAAATCTGATGCAGAGTCACTGAAATCAAATAATTTTAATAACAGAAGGCACCCTGGCCTGCACCTTGAAGCATGTGGGCTGTAGTCCTGGTTCTGGCTCCACTCAGCAGAAGTTCGAGCAAGACAGAGGGGTGCACAGCAGCTGCCCAGGGCCTCCGAGCGGGTCTCCCCACCGGCAGGGTCAGAAGCAGGACTGGAGCCCAGATCTCTGTTTGCCTGGAGCTTTCTCCAGTCTATCTCCATCATTCTGAGATTCTAGGCTCAGTCTTTCCAACTCTGCATGCTTTAAATCTAACCTTCCTCCCAAACCCCTGACCCACCTAAAGATCAGTAAGTCACCCTGTAATCTTGCCAGAAGGCCTGGTGGCCGGGCACCCTGTAATTTCCGTGCCTTGCATCACCCATTCCTGCAGAGCATAGAGCTGGTCTCAGCAGGACCGTCGCTGGCATTTAGGAGACTCCGGGTTTGCTCATCTCAGCGGACGGTTTCCACAGCCACAGTCCTCAGAAGGCTGTCTGGACTCTTGCTGAAACCAAGTTTGGGCAGTGTGACAGGTTTGTATAAAATCAGACCCAGCACACCAGAGTTTGGTTGCTCCCACTCCTGTGCCCAGCAAGGACCTCCACAGGGGCTCCACACCTCTGAAGATGGAAAAGCACTAAAACCTTAACCATCCGCCTTCCCTCCCACTGTGCCATCCTCCACTCCCAAACAGCACAAGAAGCCCTTTTTCTTCCTCCCCATGAGAACAGTCTGAAAACGGTTAACACACATTGCTAGTTGGCATTAACCACAGTGAGGGAATATGTAAGATATTAATGTCACTTTTTTATATAGCAGTGTGAGCATTTGAGGCTAATAATAAACTCTTATTTACAGGGGCAAACACCACAATATGTACATATCGCTAAAGTGTGTTTGCAAAATAGGCAATAACTGCTCTAAATAGACTGTCTCAGAATGACTAATAAATAATAAGCATCTTGCCTTCAAAATTAACAACAGAGAAGAAGCATATTATTTTGGGCACGACGGTAAGAAGCAGGTTTCATTGGGAGGGGTGAGGGCCATAACAGGAGTTCAGGCCTCAGCTCTTGCCCTCACGTTACTCCCCATGGAACAGGGAAGCAGGTCCACAAAAAGTCATGGCAAGAGCAGAGCCTGCAGAGTAAACACTGCCTGAACTTCAGAATGTGGATCTGGAAAGAACCTTCGTCTCCCTTGAACTCCAGCCTGCCTGGTCCTCGGTTTGCAGTAGCTTGCCCAAGTTCACACAAGGCAAAGCAGGAAATACCCATGGCAACTTTCCAGCCAGGGACATTCAGATTCTGGGGATTTGGTAGAAATACAATGGCCTTGAGTGCCGGAGCACTCACCCCCAGCTCTGCTCCTGCGTGACATGGGATAAATCACTAAACCTCACGGGACAGCATGTTCCTCGGTACGAGAAGTGGCAGCAGCTACTTCATGCTGCTGTAGGGATTAAATGTAACAGAACTGTGCAAATGTAAAATGATAGCAAATAAAATACATCCAGCAGTAATGCAAGAAATGCTAGACTTTTTAAAGGTGATGCTGTTACTCTGACAATGAAGTCTGAGAGAGCTAGTTGTCTTCAAAGCTGATCACCACCACCACCGTCTTTGCAGCACCAAATAATTGCCCCTGCCCTCACCACAACATAAGACACTTATATAGACCTTTTCTGGTTTCCAGATCCCTTTAAAAGAGCCATCTGAGTAGATGTATTCTCACTAAGGAAACCAAGGGAAAAACCAAAATTCAAAGAAAGGAGCAACATCCCCAAGGTCACCAAGTGAATGGATGGCAGGGTTGAACTTCCAAATCTGCATGAGGTGTTCTGGTGATAAAACCACACAGCCTCTGGAAAGAAGCTGGCTAGTTTGGGCAGACCAGAATCACTAAGCCACTGCCCACTGTGGACAAAGATTTGTCCTGACCAGGACTGCTGCTGGGCTTGCTTGTAGCATTGCATTGCAAGTTCTAGAGGATGGCGTTGAGTGCCCAGCCTTTCCCCATGCAGCAAGGACCTCACACAGCCATTCCAGTGGGAGACACTCCATCCCAGCTTCACTTGCAGGGTAGCAGGAAGTGAGGCTAGTCATAGCCCACGTGACGTCCCAGTTCTCACACCCTCCCTCAGGCTAGCATCAGCTCAAGTAACAGTACAAATCCCTGAGCCCCTCCCAGTCCCTGATCCCGGATCCCAACCAGAGACTCCTGTCCCTGCATAAAGAGATATGTCAAGTACCACATCTCTGATAGACCATGGAGGGAAAGAAATCAGTCAAGTACCCAGACATTTGGCTGGTGTGGTGCCAATAGTGTGCACTTGTGAAATTATTCAGTTGAATGTGTAAGTTTGGTTTTTATCAGAACATATTTTTCCCTGTAAAGAGAGCCACAAAGACACAAAGGAAGACTCTCAGCCACTCAGTTTTCTAGTGTTAAAACTGCAGTTATTTCTGGAAAGCGTTTTGGCATTATCCATCAAGTGCTTTAAAAATGTTAGCACCCACTGGCCCCATCTCTTCCTTTTTAAGGAACATTATCAGAAATTTAGACAAAGAAACATTCGTGGAGATGTCTTCCCTTACAGCTGGGAGGAGTCAGGCGTAATGCCAGCGTTCTGGATGAAAAGGAAACGTGCCAATGTGCTCACAGTGATTGCCTCTCGGCACTGGGAGTATAATAAAACTTTATTTTTTTCGTTTTCTTTATGTGTCTTGTTTTTTTCAAAATTATCTTCGGTGAGAAACAACTCAAATATCCATCAACAGATGAATGGATAAACAAAATGAGATGTATACAGACAATTGAATATGATTCAGCCTTCAAAAGGAAGTCAGTTCTGACACATGCTACAACATGGATGAATCTTGAGGACATTATGCTCAGTGAACTAAGCCAGTCACAAAAGTGACTGCCACCACTGGGGACCTAGCCTGCAACCCAGGCATGTGCCCTGACTGGGAATTAAACCAGCAACCCTTTGGTTGTCAGGCTGGTGCTCAATTCACTGAGCCACACCAGCCAGGGCACACTTGTTCCATTTAGATGAGGGATAATACTTGGCAAAATGCACTATCCCTTCCCAGTCAGCGATCTGAAAAACAAAGATGTGGCAGAGGCATGACTGTTCAGACCACTGCCTTTCCAGACCAGCTGTGGTCGGAGAAACTGCTGTTTATAAACGAGCTGAAGAGCTGTGGAAACATGCCTCAACTGCTTTCAGCAGGTACAAACCAACAGGGTAAAATAAAATGACTACAAATTGAAATGGGATGCACTTGTGTTCTCGTACTGATCAATGATCAGGTGTCAGAACTCACTCTAAGTCCAATGCAGAATTTTTATTGTGACAAAATAGACATAACATCTTAACCATTTTTTAGTTCACAGCTCGCTGGTACTGAGTACACTCACCTTGCTCTGCAGCCTTCCCCTCCCTCCGTCTCCAGAACTTCTTCATCTTCCCAAACTGAAACTCTGTGCTCGTTAAACACTAACTCCCCATCACCACCGCTCCCAGCCCCTGGCAAGCGCCATTCTACTTCCTGTCTGTATGAGTCTGACTGCTCCAGTAACTTGTGTGTGTGGAATCACACAGTGTTTGTCCTTTTGTGTCTGGATTACAACAGTCAGCATACTGTCCTCAGGGCTCACCCTTGCTGCGGCTTGTGTCAGAATTCCCTTCTTTTCAAGGGTGAAGGATATTCCATCCTCTGTATATACCGCTTTTTATTTATATGTTTATTCATTGATGGATTCTTGGGTTGCTTCCACCTCTTGGCTTTTGTGAACAATGCTGCTATGAACATGGGTGTACAAATAGTCAATGCAAATTTTAAGAATTGGTGAGCTGCTTATGTCCAGGAAAATTAAGTAGGTGACCTCTACCTCACCCAGGTGCCAAGAAATCACTCATTTCATGAAATCAGAGCAGGAAACTTATAAAATCATCACCTATATTTATTAACAGATGAGGACATGGGCATGAAGTGACTTAACTAGGTTTGTAAAATGTATAGTTCCTGTACTTTTCGAGTCAGATAACCCCTCTCCCAGGCAAAAACATCTACCCAACTTGTCTTGCCACATACCTCAAATTCCCAGCCCAGAGATGGATTTACTTAGATGAAGGCACTGGAACTTTTAACAGGAATCTTCTAGTAAAACAAAAATAGGTCTGAGGGAAAGTCATTATTGTCCCCTGTGCCTTGCCTTGAAAGACTGGTTTTCCACAGGACAATGAGCTCAGTGGGGTCCTTAGGGAATAGAGGCTGTACAGGAGAGCTCACAGAAAGGACCGGAGGTGGCGTCCCAAAGAATTCTAAGCACAGACGCCTCACAAGGAGACCAGCCTCTCCCGAGGCGCTCCGAGCGTCCAGGGGCAGTCCATACCAGTGTTGAGTCTTCGCACCCAGAAAAGTGAAGTTAGAAAAAGCCACAGACCTGCATGGGTGACGTTGCCATTTCCCTCTGGCTTGCTTCTTCCTATATATCTGCTTCATGCCCAAGGATAGATCTCCCATAAATGACTTGGGACCATGAGTCAATTCTAAATGTTAATAAAATATTTTGCCAGGTTTCCTCAGCCATATAGGAATGACATTGTTTTCCTGTTAGCAAAAATGAAACATGCTCAAATGCATCACTAACTGAGGAGTCTCTTTGCTTCAACAGCCTTTCGTCTCTCATTCAGATGTGCTTGAGGATGGGGTTGAGGGAGCTCTGAAAGAGACCAGGAGCACTCCATGACGACTCCACGATTAGCACAAACATCTGAACATTCCTCGGGTCAGAAAGTGCTGACTGTAAGTGCGGTAAGTACACTGGCTTCATAACAACAAGGTTGATTCTTAAGGGGAGTGTCATTTCTACCTCCAATCCAGGTTTGGGTAGTGGTTCCACTATGCCTGTACAAGAAGTTTGAAAATAGTATCATGGTAGCCCAAGGAAAGCATATGCAGACAAGTATATTTGACAATCGATACAAATGATGTGTAGAGACTTTTGCAATCCTGAAAATCAAGGCTGGTGACACTGGAGACCCTTCTACTTGTTAAAATAACAACAATTAATCAGGCGATAGGACATAAGATTTACTGTTACATCTGCAGAGAAGTCAAGAGGATATTGAAATTGAGTAATTAAGGCAGAGCCAGATATTAGTAATTAGGAAAGTTTGTGCACATTACCTTTACAGATTGTGAAACTAGGAATCTATCATGCTCTCATGAAAATCCAGAACACAGTATGTCCAGGGTTCAGCCATTATAATGTGCATAGTGGCTGATAAGTAAGTCCACACTAACAAAATATGTTCACACTAAATTAACCTAAACAATAAAAATGAAGTAGCAACATTAATCCAATTCCCATTGTGGTGATGTTTCATTTGCCTCACTGGCAAGCCAATTGAATAAACATCTGTTCTATTCTCTCACATCTCCCAGTAGGGCAAGCTCACGTTACCTATTAAAAGCCTTCCCAGAGGTCTCATCCTCTGCCTCACACAGCCGCGGGAAGCACCCTGGACTGCTTGCAGCTAAGCCCTCGCTGACAGGGCCCGAGATGTTCTTCCCTATGGATCCTGTCACGTAGTTGGCCCCACCAAGGACCGGGTCAGGATGGTCAGGGATGCCAACAAAAGTTAAAAAAATTATATATACAAAACACATTATATTAGTACATTCTCGTACAAAAGACTATACAGAAGCAAAAACAGAATATTCCTTTTGTCAGTTCGGTATACTGTGTTCTTCCAGCACCTTTTCTAAGCATTTATATGTCCTTTCCACTGTTCCACAGCTACAGTCGTGTGTTTTGTTCAGGAAATAGGGCTCAGATCCTAGGTCTTCTGTAGGTTCCCTGTAGGCTTTTTAGTAGAAACGTGAGAGGGGTTGGCCTCTACACTGCCCTCTCAGAACTTGCCCCTTCAATCTGCTCTCTCAATCTAGCCCCCTCTCACTTGAGTAAAAGTCACAGAAAAGCAAAGCAATTGCCTGTCTCTACAAAATGCTGTACCAGAAGAGATTGGCTCTGACCAGACCAGAGAGCATGATGGAGACCAGAGATCCAGATAGAGGTAGCAAGGGAGATCAAGAGCCAGATCTAGGAAGGCCAGAGGGGAGGCTGTGGACCAAGCTGCAGTACAGAGCCAAGGGCCCAGAGCAAAAAGAGAGATGGAGTACAAACATGCAAGCAAGGGTGTCATGTGTGGGCTGGTCAGCCAGATTTAAAGAGTTCAGGATGGGACAGACCAGAGAACAGACCCCTGGAACCTGGGGATGGGAACAGGAAAGTGGGGAAAGAAGAAGACAGCTATTGGACTTGCCCCAGCAGGCTCTGGGCGAGTGAGAGCAGCAAGGAGTCCTACATGACCCACAGTGGGCGGAGGGTGATGCAGGCACAGAAATGGAGAAGTCGGGGCCTGGGCATCTTTGGAAGGCATGGGTGAGACAAACATGCTGGATGGAGAACAGAATAGTAGGCTTTTCCTTCTGGTTCTTTCTCCCTCCCTGACATTATTTAGTATAGTGAATTCATGAAGGAAAGTGGTGTCTAGGTGAGAAAGTAGGTGACTTGAATTGCCCTAACAGCCCCCAGCCCGCCGTTCTTCGGGTTATCATCCTTGCCTAACCTCTATTCCCTAGTAGGCTCTGGGCTCCCTAAGAAAAGCCCTTCTGTCTTTTCCCCCTTGTAATACTTTATAGAGAATTCAAAGGAAATTTCAGGTTTGAAAAACCTCCGTCTTTCATACCTAACTTAGAGTGGCATCTGCAACTGTGGTCATAACAATAGAGCTTCTGAAGCCCACCTAAGTCTTCCAAGGGCGACCCACCCAGAGAAGGTGCGATCCAGGCTGCTGGGAGAGGTACCTACCAATGATCATGGGATGGAATCTGTCCAAGATGTCCTGGTCACAGCCAAGCCGCAGGACGGAAGAAGGGGAAAAAGGAAAGATGGGGAAAGGCTATGCAAAAGAGACAGAAACGGGAAATACCAGGTCATCTTCACAGAAAGCCCTTACAGAAATGTAAGTGGAAGAAGCTATGTCTAGGGGAGAAAAGAAATGGGAGACAAAACCCCCATGGTTTAGCAAGCCAAGAAGCTGCACAAAACATTTGGAAACACTGTGACTCCTTTTTGGCATGAAAGCAAATGTGAAAGCTGACAAATTAAATTGGGATCTTGAGTGGCATGGTGCAGACCCAAACCTGGAAGAAGAGTCCACAAGTGTCCCTGCAGGGTCCTGGGTTCAAGGTCAACTGGGTGGCTCATCCGACCAGCCAGACTGATTTACTGGCAAAAGGCAGTAAGGACATCCATTGTAGCCAAGATCTGGAAGAGTGAAAGTCAAGAGCAGAGGTGAAGTAAAAAAGTTGTCGAGGAAAAAGCAGACTTTGCTAGGAGTGGGGCTTATGGCCTCTGGGAGCCTTCTTCCCACTCCAGCCCGTCCAAAAACCAACAGCGGAACAAGTTTCTCAAAAACAAGTGAACGTAAAGGAGGGGAAGGGGAAATGTTAAAAGAATTTGCAATGTAAAAATGACAGTCATAATAAAGCCACTTGGCTGCCTCCACTTTTGGAGATACATTGAGGAGTCAACCAAGCAGGAAGGACAGGCCTCCCTGGGGACCAGCAGCCGGTCTCCCAGAGTTCTGGGACACCCTGTCCCATCCGGCACTTGCAAAGGTGCCACGGTGGGAGGTCCTTGCCAGTGTTGGGGTCAGTTTGTCACTGGGCAGTTGTGTGCCTGTATATAATTCTAGGTGAATAATAATTATTTCATTGTTTTCTCTCTCAGGGCTCCAATCTGCCACAAACATTTTCCCCTTGTTTTTGTCATACGGAGATTCGTATCTCAAATTCCAGCTTTTCTGAGGCAGTGCCTGGGGCTCTAACTTTGAACAAGGAAGTATGACTTGGAAAGCTTTTTTTGAGGAGTGAGAGGTAAGAATAGGTGGAGAGGTGAGGAGAAGGGATTGAGAGAGTCAAGAAATGGGAATGCACAGATAAGAAGGGGGGAATGAGAAAGCCAAAGAGCCATTCATTTCATTGGATCTGCTTTTCTTAATTTCTGATTTCGCTGTGTTCTGCTCTACTGCATTTCCCCTTAGCAAGAAAACCCAATGTCTCCTACGCTATGTAATTAGCTCCAGCACCTCAACCTTAGCACCACCCCTGTAAAAAGGAAACAGGGTTAATGCCTCCAGTGGCATTTAAAACAACTAGAAAGCTAAGCTTTAGTGATATTAATTCTTAAATAATGTTTGCCACTTAAATTCAAGTATTTGATTTTAAAAGTTCTTATGATTACTTCACCCAAATTCGGGTTGAGTAAAACTGTTTTTGTCTGAAGTGGTTTTGTACCTGGCTGGTGTAGCTCAGTGGATTGAGTGTGGGCCTGTGAACCAAAGGGTCCCTGGTTCAATTCCTAGTCTAGGCCATATGCTTGGGTTGCAGGCCAGGTCCCCAGTGGGGGCGTGTAAGAGGCAACCACACATTGATATTTCTCTCCCTATCCTTCTCCTTCCCCATCCAGTCTCTCTAAAAATAATAAATAAATTAAATAAATTAAATGATTTTGCAGGCAGTGATTATTAACTAATTGTTTTGTTATACTTTACAGCATACAAATTCATTGAAAAGCAGATGGAGAAAAATCAGCCAGGTCAGTTTCTGGACATTACCCTCTCTCCAACAGGATGTGCCTCCAGAGCACTCTGTACCTTTTGGCCTATCCCCCCAGGGACAGTGAACTACCTGGCTCTCCCAGGAAGATTTGCTGGCATTTATCTGGAACAGACACACCAGGAAATGACAAACACAGGGGTGCACACAGGGCCTTCACTTTTGGAAGAATGGCTGCCTCCCGCTTCAGCGTGCTTTCCAGGAGTCTCAGGAAGAGGGACTCTTCTTTGAGTCACTCGTACTTACCCCTTCCTTGTCCATCTAAAGGACATTGGTTGCAGGTCTGTACTGGGCAAGGAGTTCAGCCACATACTGAGAAGATGAGTTATCCTGGGCCTCCAGGCTCACTGGGCAGTGGGGCGGTCAGACAGGGAGGCAGTTACAACCCAGTGTAGAAGGTGCTGGACTGAAGAGAAGCCAAGATTCCGTGTAAGCACGTTAGAGTAGGGCCTAAACCAGACTGGGGTGGAGCAGGAGTCAGGGAAGTCTGCCGGAGGTGACTCCGGCGCCTACGTCCATTCAACTGATATTGAGTGCTTATCATGTGCCCCAAGCGGCTCTAAGGACTGAGACAGAGCAAGGACCTGACACACAAGTTCTTCCTCACTAGAAACTACATTCCAGGGGAAATAGACTCACTAATGCACAGAAGAACGTGACAGACAGTGACTTCATGGCCAGGAAGGCTTGAGGAAGTGGTGTTTAAGCTGAGACTTTAATGATTAGAAGGAGGGAGGGGTTTTCAAGCATGGGAAATGGCCTGCAAGGACAGGCTTGGTGTGCTGTTGGAGTGGGGAGGAAAAAGGACAAGTGTGGCTAGAATTTTGTGGGCAAGGAGCAGTGTGTAGGGGCTGAGAGAAGCAAAGAGCAGATCACACAAGGCTTTACAGATTAGGGTTATGAGTTCGGATTTTATTGTATACATCATGGGAAATTGTTAAAAAGGTTTTAAGCCAGAAAGTGACATAATTAGATTTGTGTTGTAAAACCCAGCTGCTTGGGCAGATGAGGGAATGGGGGGACAAGGTGATGAAAGAAGCAGCATGTACAAAGGCCCTTGAAGAGATAGCCCATTCCAAGGGATGTGTGAGAGGCCAGGTGCAGAGGACCAGGTGGGATGCAGAGAGGTAAGACAGGAGACGGAGGCCAGGGCCAGACACCCCGGGGTTCTCATGTTCCACGCTAGATGCAGTGGCTTCACCCTGAAGGCTCCAGGCAGGCTCTGGAGGCCTTGAAGCAAGACTGACATAGTCAGGATTTACCAAGCTCGCCCAGTACATTTTGGATTGGTGGGTAGTGGGAAGGTCATGGATTCCCCAAACAGCAAGGACCCAGCACATGGATTAAATTATATCTTTAACAACCCAAAATGTATATTATCTTTCAGAGTTACCAAAATGTATTCATAGTTACCACATTCTTACACATGAAAAACAATGGTTTTCTCATTCCCTAGGTTCAGTGGGTAAAGAGTAATAGCCCCCAAGGTGATTAATGTCACTATTTATTATTGTTGTTACCTTCCTACTGCATCTCGCTCTGATCACTCACTTCCTTCTTCAAACTCTAGACTGTTCTGACCATCCTTCTTCCTGGCTGCTCCTTTTCAGACTGTTTTTCTTCTTCTTCTTCATCCTCCCACTCCCGAGGGCATCCTCAGAGCCCTGGCCTCAGTCCCTCCTCGGCAGCCTCACCCCTGCAGCTGGCTCAGCTATTACTTCTCTGTGGATGACTCCCACACCCTCCTCTGCTGTCCCACCCCCCTCCCTGAGTGCCACACCCAGGTTTCCAACCTTGGTGCTCCAACAGATGTCACAGCAGCCTCTCAGGTTCTGGGGTGGTCAATCTTCTTGGCATCTTCCCCAAACCATTTCTTTCTTCTAAAGTTCTCCTCGGGGGTGCAGCCCCTATTCAGCCAGATGAGAGCCCCCAGTCATTCTCCACTCTTCCCTCTCCTGGGCTCTCCACACCCAATTGATCAGTTAAGCCCCTTCTGTTTTTTCCTCAATGTCTTTGGAATAGGTCCCCTCCTTTCCTTTTCTGCAGCCACCGTCCCAACGGCCGCTGCTGTTCTACACTGTTGTCAGTGCCTCACGCTCGGTTTCCTAAACTACAGGACTTTTCCTTTATCTCTAGGTGCTCCCCTCAAGTCCCAACACCACCTCCAAACTGGCCTCCTGACAGTCAGAGTAAAAAGAAGCCACTCGATTTGAAATTTCTCACTTTCCATCCCAAAATATAAAGTCAGCATAGATGAACATGTGGAATACAAGGAAAAGCAGCATGCAAAGCAATCATTTTACTGTGGCAAACTTGGGGAAAAATCTAAACACGCCTGTCCAGCATGGTAGACAACAGCTACCAGAGACTGTTGAGCCCTGGGAATGTGACTAGTGAGACCTGAGATGCGCTGTGGATGAAAACCATGCCTTCAAAACACCTTATACAAGAAAAAAAGAATGAAAACATACTATTAAAATTAATTTTCTTTTTCTTCTCGTTTATTTTTAATGTGGCTGTGGCTACTAGAAAAATTTAATGACATATGCAGCTGGCATTTGTGGCTAGCATTGCACTTCAACTGGACAGCATAAATAATTGGGCAGGGTACGGCTGTGACGCTTACTGTAACTGTTCAGAAACTGTTCCGAGGGAGCAATGGAAGGCAAGAATGGAAGTACCGATAGCCCGATGGAAAGTGGGCAAAGGATGTGAACGTACATCTCTACAAAGAACACATGCAAATGGCCAATGTTCAACATCATTACTCATTAGGGAAATGCAAATCGAAGTCATTAGGATGATCATATGGTAAGAAATGGAAAATTACAAGTGGTTGGGGAGGGTGTGAAGAAATTGGAACCCTTGTGTTTGGTGTCGGGATGTACAATGGTGCAGCCACTGTGGTAAACAGTTTGCTGGTTCCACAAAATGTGAAACATGAAGGCCCAGAAATGTATTTCACTCCTAGAGAAATGAAAACATGTTCACACAAAAAGTTGTACAAGAATGTTCACAGCTGCATTATTCTTAACAGCTAAAAGGTAGAAACAACCAAATATCTGTCAAATGATGAATGGATAAACAAAATGTGGTATGTCCATACAATAGGTAAGAACCTTAAAAACGTGCTAAGTGAAAGAAGCCAGTCACAAAAGACTACATAATATCTTTTATATGAAATTTCCAGAATGGAAAACCTGGGAGCAGAAAGTAGGTTGTGGTTGCCAGGAGTGGGGAGATTGAGAAAAATGGCGAGTGACAGCTAATGAATATAAGGCTTTTTTGAGATGATGAAAATGTTCTGAAATTGAATGTGGTGGAGGTTACACAAGAAACAGATAACAGTTGTCATTTCTAGAAAGGGAACTTGACAACTAGGAGCCAGGGGTATCCCTGTATATATATTTTTACTGTATAGCCTGTGTGCATATTGAATTTTGTAGCACATGTATAATAACATCCACAAATAAAATATTTTATAAGAAATCACATTAGCAATGGCAAAAGAGTCATAACTATAGATTTGATCAAAATTCAAGAAGTATTCAGAGAACTTCATTTAAATGTTCATACCAATACACATATAAATCTAAAGGGTAGTTTTTAGGAAAATATAAATGTTAAAAACTGTCTCAAAGAACAGACAGAAAAATAGACCAGGCTAACGTGCAGACAAGGAATTAAAAAGATAGCCCTGGCCTGTGTGGCTCAGTTGGTTGGGCATCGTCCTGCAAGCGAAAGGTCATCGGTCCATTCCTGGTCAGGGCACGTGCCTGGGTTGCAATTTGGTCCCCGGTGGAGGCCTATGAGAGGCAGCTGATCCATGTTTCTCTCCCTCTCTCTCCCTTCCCCTACCTCTAAAAATAAATAAATAAATAAAATCTTTTTTTTAAAAAAGAAATTTAAAAGGTAACCAAAAATATACCCTTTCCAAGAAATGGAACATCAAGTGCAGATAGGTTTATAGGTGATTTCTTCCAATCTCTCAAAAACCAGATAATTCTTACCTATAAACTATTTCCAGACATGGGAAACTACCCAAGGCATCCTCACTCATTTAATAGGAATAAATATCATTGTACTAAAAAATGAATAAGCAGAGCAAAATGGAACAGAGCATGAGGAGCGTACTAGTGGTTTTGTTTGACCCATAAAATTGCCTGTATCAATTTTTTTTAATTAAAATATAGTTGATCTATCTATTAATTTTGATTGGCTGAATTTTTGCCAACATTTTAAAAATGGAATTTTTTTCATAAAAATCACACTGAAATAAAACATATGCAATGATTGTAATGAGAGTAATAGAATATTTATATATTTTTAATTTTAAATTTTCTTTTTTTTTTATTATTGTACAAGTACAGTTATCTCCATTTCCCCACCACCACTTCCCCCCAACCCAGCCATCCTTATCTCCCACCCTCGATCCTACAGTACATTTACACAATGGAATTCTACGCAGCAGAGAGAAAGAAGGAGATCCTACCCTTTGCAACAGCATGGACGGATCTGGAGAGCGTTATGCTAAGTGAAATAAGCCAGGTAGTAAAAGACAAATACAATCTGATCTCACGTCTAAGTGGAACCTAATTAACAAAATAAGCAAGTAAAATATAACCAGAGACATTGAAATTAAGAATATTTATAGTTATATTCTTAATTCCTATGAGTTAATAGTGGTGAATATGATGATGGTGATGATCACTAACATTTATCAAGCACTTAGGATGTACCAGAACATTTTTATATCTTTTTTATCATAGAAGAAAAAAAAACCAAACTTTATAGAGTAAAAAACAAAAAATGTTTTTATAAAAAACAAAAATAGGATACCATTTTTATTCTCAGATTTGCAAAACTTAAAAACTGATAATAATCAGAGAGAATATGGGAAAATGGATAGTTTTATTCTCCCCTGGTGGGAACATGAGTTGGAGAACAATTTGAAGATAATTATTCAAAATGTAAATGTGCCTACCTTCGAACTCCAAGAAATCCATTGCTGTAGGTCTGCCCCAGGGAAATACTAGAAAATGTATTCAAATGGTCATGATATTAGTTTTCTATTGCTGCATAACAAATTACCACAATCTTTGCAGCTTAAAGCAATACAAGATTATCTCAATTTCTGAGGGTCAACAGTCAGGCACATTTTAGTTGAGTCCTCTGCCCAGGATCTCACAAGACTGAAGTCAAGATGTCAGCCTAGTGTGTTACAATCTGTGGGTTCAATTCAGGAAAGATCTGCTTTGGAGCTCCCTCAGCTTGTTTGCAGAATTTCCTTGCAGTTGTGTAGGGAGGTCCTGTTTTCTTGTCAGCTTTCAGAGACAGACCACTCTCAGCAACTAGAACCCATTCTCAGGATCTTGCCCAGTGACCCCCTCCTTATTCTCCTCACACTTCAAATCTTTCCCTCCAGAGACTGCTTTTATGGGATTCCCTGTTTAAACGAGGCCCACCCAGAATAACTCAGGTTCATTAATCTAATCATAGAAATTCTATATCCCACCCTATTCAAAGGACTGTATTAGGAAAACAAGGTTTTTGGTTGAACTTGGCCCCAGCACCCTTTCCTCAAGGTCACAGACCCATTTGGGTACATGGGGTATTGTTTTAGGTGCAGAGGACAATATCCTCAAAATTGGGGTGGGGGAGGATTGGGATATGGTCTGTGGTCCAGTCGGGCAGCAGAGTCCTGTCCTGGGACAGGCCTTATGGGATCCCACTATGATCTCTTACTCATAAGGGGGTGTACTCTCAGGACCCCTCCTTCCAGGTGAGATACCCTGTTCTTTGCATTGGGTCCTCCTGGATGCTAATTAAACTTCTATTACCTATTGTCACACTTGCAGCTGACCATCTTCTTCCTCCTGAGAGGACCTCCCTCCCTCCCAATCATTGCAATGGGTCTGCCTCTCCCAGAGTCTGCTCCACCCCTTCCTGCTGCAAGAGTGCTGGGTGCCCCGTGGGCCCCAGGGCCACCCCCAAAACAGGGTGCAGTGGTGACAAGGGAGAGGCAGATTGTTGTCTATTTGTTCACCTATCGCCCAGTTCCTGAGCTCTTCTCTGGGCTGAGTGCTGAGTTGAGTGCCAGGCTGGCTGTGATGGAGAGGAGCTCACAGTCTGGCAGGGAAGCTCAGTCTGCGAGCAGATGATCTGGTACAGACACTGAGTGCTGGAAAACACACAGATGCGGGGGTGTCTGAGAGCGCAGAAAGGCAAAGGTCCCACAAGAGGTGGAATCTGGAAGACTGAGTAGGGAATTCACTTGCTGCCTCATGAAGCAAATATTGACTCGGCCCCTATTTTGTGGGAGACACCAGCGGATGCAATGATAAGCAAAATCAGATAAGGTTCTGCCCTTGTGGAGTTTAGTGTCTATTGGGGGAGACAGATTATCAATCAAAGAAGCACAAAGATAATGAAGACGGAAAAACTGTAGAAAGGATAGGGGAGCATGGGGAGCTGACAGGGGACCGGGCTGGTCTGGGGGGTGGAGGAAGAACTGAGATTTGAAGAAGCAATCAGAGTTAGCCAGGTGTAAAGGGGTTCACTGAAAGCATTTCAGGCAGAGGGACAGGGATGGTGAGGGCTCAGTGGTTGGGAGGAAACCAGGCATCCAGGGAGCCATGGCTGGAGCACAGCAGCAGAGAAGGGGAGAGGCCAGGATAAGGATTTGTTTAGGCTTTCTCCTAGGCATGATGGGAATCCAAGGTCAGGTTTTAAGCAGGGGACAGGATGGTGCAGGGCAGGTGCAGGGCCAGATTCTGGTAGCAAAATAGGGGATTACAGAGTATAAAAGTAGAGGCAGGAAGTCAATATTTATTTGTTTATATATAATGGGATTCTGTTGTACGTATTGCTCTGTAACTTGCCTTTAAAAATACTTATTATGTCATATTGATCTATCTCATTCAGTTTGATGATGCCTCCCAATATTCTGTAGTATAGATGTACATGGTCTATGCAACAATTTGTAGTGTATTTAATAATTTCTAAGTTGTTCTTAATTTTTCATTTTTACAGACTCTACTGACAGAAGCATCCTTCAATGTGGGTATGGTAGGTAGAATTCTGAGATAGCTCTAAGATTTCCACTCCCATTCCATGCCCCAATTTTGAGAATATTGTCCTCTGCACCTAAAATGACACCCCATGTACCCAAACGGGTGACCTTGAGGAAGGGGTGCTGGGGCCAAGTTCAACCAGAAACCTTGTTTTCCTAATACAGTCCAGAGGGAGGAGGAGCCTGAGCCAGCTGGAGAGAAGACCAAGGTCAACACCCGCATGGCTGTGTCCTGTCCCAAGGACTAGGCTATGATGCTGAGACTCCAAAGCAGAAAAGGGCAGAGCAAGCAATCAGTATGAGCACAGCTCAGGAGGAAGCTTGTGAACACAGCAATAGTGTGGAAGTTCCCCTATAACCTGGAACCTGACACTCAGAGGAGTGGCTACTTAAGGGCCATCTGCCACATTGGACAGCCACCCCTCTGTTAAGCTTTCCCAGATCCTCAGCTACAAACATTCCTCCCCCTCCCATCACCAGGCCGAACCATACAAAACTGCCAACAGTCCCCTGGGTTAGCTCCCTGCCACACCGCCCACAAAATGGCAATTTCATGTGGTTTGATTTAAAAGACCAAGAGCTTTTGATGGCAGAGCCTCTGTTGTCTTATCCGTTTCTCCACAAGTCTTGCCAGGTAGTAGATAAAACAAATATGAACCAATAAGGTTGTCGGTTTTATGAATTTAATTTTACTGAACCAATTAATTCACCAGTAGTTCTTAGAGAGTTACTCCAAAGCCCTTAAATAAAAATCGATGTGTGCACAACCTTTTGTTGTGTGCAGCAGGGCACAGGTCAGGCCCAGTAAACACAAAGAGGAAGGGGACTGAAGTGGCTGAGAATTTGTCAGTGACACTTGCTGTGCTTTTATTCACTCTTTCATTGACTCGTGACGACAATCTCCAAAGGACAATATTCTTGGTCTCACTTCAAATATTAGAAAATTTCCCTTCCAGATTAATCTTAAATATAATAAATGACACATTCCCTTAAAAAAATAGGGAATTGAGCCCTGGCTGGTCAGGCTCAGTGGATTGAGCACTGGCCTGTGAACTGAAAGGTCGCCGGTTTGATTCCCTGTCAGGGCACATGCCTGGGTAGCAAGCCAGGTCCCCAGTTAGGGGTGTGCGAAAGGTGATTGATGTTTCTCTCACACTTTGATGTTTCTTTCTTTCTCCTTTCTTTCCCCTCTCTCTGAAAATAAATAAATAAAATCTTTTTTAAAAAATAGGGAACTGAGGATCCCAGATGTCAAGAAATATATTGACGATCACACAGAACTGGTCTAAAGGGCAGTTTGAGTTCTGGTCTATATGGCTGATCATCTTTCGACCTCACCACCAAGGAGATTTTCTTCTAAAGCCTTTCATTCTTAGTGAATGAACACACCCTAAAGAAGGTGAGTTCATCTAGGGAAAAACACACAAACACAAAGCTTACAAAGAAGAAAAACCATTGAAAAGTAATGAAACTGCCTCTTTAAAGATTCTGATAGTACAGTTCCTTTGCTTTTGTAAAATATTCCATTCTGGTTTGAATTGTGCACAACTCACATGTACCCATCATTGCTATTTATCCTGTGTGTGCCAAGTCCATTTTGTGTGATCCTCCTTGTCATTGTCTGGTAATTGGGAACCATGGATTCTCACGTATTTCTGGATTTCTGGAAACAAAGCACTTTTCAAGTGTAGCAAGATTTGCTATGCAGATTGAAGTGTTTTAAACAGTATTGATGAGTTTACGAAACAGGGGCCTTGTTTCTGAGGCAGCCTACATTTTTGTGCATAGTAATGTTGAAAAATACCCCCCTCCCACCCCATGCACAGCAAGCAGCTCCCTCATGCTTGATATTGCCTGTCAGTGAAGGACAAGAAGTGGAACCTTGACCCTGAATTCCAAGCCCTCTAGGCCAGTATTTTCCTAGCAGTTTCCCCTACCGCTCCTGGCTCTGTGCTCTCTTGCTGCTTGGCACCAAACTCTGAAAAATGAAGTGCTGAGCAGCGACGTGGGAAGAAAGTAAAAGGAAAATGATCGAGTGCAAAGCAGAAAAATCAAGGAATGAAAATTGTAAGGGGTGTAAAATAAAAACGTTCCTTGCTAACTGTTGAGACCAGTACCCTCCCTCCAGTAAGAGATGCAAGTCACAGAAATTTGAGAAAATCGTCATACCCAAGTCCCTTCACACATTTATTGGGCACCCCATGCGAGGTCCCCCAGTCAAAGTTCTAGGCACTGGATCACTCTGCTCCTCTGTTAAAATCCATTACTCTCCATCATGCAACTCACTCAGATAAATCTGACTTTCAGAATCGAGCCCCAGAATTTACAAAATAAAAGGAAGTCAAAACTGGGAAAAAACAACTAAAGTTATGCAAAGGAACTTTCAAAATAAGAATTCCTGTCTAATAAGTGCATTTGGGTTTTCAAGAAGAGCAGCCCTTGCCTCTACTGCCTTTCAGAAGAGTGTGCATCGTACTGGAGGCGCTGCGAACAGCAAGGCTATCCTGGATTGCAAAAGAGAATCACAGCCAAGGGACTAAGGGGAAGGAGAGGGGGAAAGAGCATTTCAGCACTTCAAAAGCAGAACACAAACCACTGTCCCCACCCTCCTCCTTCCATCTCTAAATGTCCTTAGTAAAATAAAGTTGGAATTGGGGTTAAATAAAGCCATCCAAGTTCCTGCCCCTATTTGGTCTGTGCCACAAATCCATCTGCTGCCTAGGACCTTATCTGAAGCTTCTGTCTTAAGTTATCTGCATGCGGATAAGAGAATCAAAAGAAATTTAAGCTACGTGCTTAAGCTACTGGGGTTATGTAGAAAGTTGGACTCTGTTTCTGCAAAATAAAATAGCCACAGGAAAAAAAAAAATAAAGCAGCTACAGGGAATTTTCTAAGGGAAAATTTCCCTTTGGAAGACCTAAAAGGAAAAAAAACACCAATGCTTTGGAAAATAATGAAGCACAAGAAAGGGCATCACAAGTGGGCACGGGATCCCACCTCAGTGACCCGGGGAATAACACCTGGCAGAGAAATTTGCCTAGGCATTCCTGGGTCTCATTTGAATGAATCTCATTATTTTGATCATTACCTCAGGGAATTGTGATACAGGTTTATCCTCAAATAAAATTATTCTCAACTTGCTTTAATTAAAAAAAAATATTGGCAGAGGGAAAGTCATTAATCAAACAGAAAGCAACATGACAAAGGAACTTTAAAATACTTGGTAATTATTGACTTACTTTAATGGTTCCTTCCTCAGATGCTGATACCCACCTTTAAAAATGTTCCCTTTCCCTAAGTATAAATGGTAGGTACAAAATAGACTGGGGGAGGTTAAGAATAGTATAGGAAATGGAGAAGCTAAAGAACTTATATGTACGACCCATGGACTACAGCAGGGGCGGGGGGACAGGTGGGGATGCTAGTGGGAGGGGGGTACAGGGCAGAGGGGAATAAAGAGGAGAGAAAAAATGGGACAACTGTAATAGCATAATCAATAAAATACACTTAAAACATATTCCCTTTCCCTTTCTCTTTTTATCCAAGTAGTTAGGGAAAATGTGCTCCATTTCACTCCCCATAACTCATGCAACAAGTAGCCCATCTCTGTCCCAGCCCAAGTTTCTGCCAATGCCTCAGCTGCACAGGTACGAGACAGGAGTCCTCAGTCAGTCAATCTTAGTAGAGTAGCACCACCAACAGCCTCATAACCCAAAGCGGACATTCTGACAGCAGGAAATTTTCTGCAGTATATCAAATAGCGTACACACGTCACCACCACCACCACCCTAATCTTACACTGTCAGAAGCTACTAGCAAGATTTCTACTTCAGAGAAATATGTATAAATTATTAAAAGAGT
Organism: Macrotus californicus; assembly: GCA_007922815.1. Taxonomy (NCBI): domain Eukaryota; kingdom Metazoa; phylum Chordata; class Mammalia; order Chiroptera; family Phyllostomidae; genus Macrotus; species Macrotus californicus. The sequence goes on from VMDR010001810.1 coordinate 70,032, forward strand.
GGCTCATTTGGAGTTGCTGATCTAGGAAACAAAAATGAGGAAATATAGATCCTCAACTGACGTGGGTAATATGGAATTTTTTCTAATCACCTACCTCCGCCCCCAATAAAAAATAAGTAAGGATGGTGTAATATTGTATTGCTAATATTCACTGAGCACTCATATGCCAAGCTCTGCATGGATGATCTCATTTGGGCCTCCCAGCAATTATTGTTCCCATTTTACAGATGATCAACTGAAACTTAAACTGTCTAACAAGTGGCAGCACCAAGCTACACACCCAGACGTCTTCCTGCAGAGCCGATATTCTTAACCTCTGCCTCCTTGTTGAACAGTAGGGACAGAGCACATGACAGGAGTCAGGAAACTGACCTGGCCTTGAGTCTGACTTCTGAAACCTGCCACTAGCTCATTCTAAGATATTGAGTAACATGGAGGAAGATCTGAAAATGTTTGGCCAAACTATGCTCTACTGCTATTTTCTATTCTGGTTTTCCAGACGCCACAAGTTTGACTTCCCTGAGTATTAGGGATTGCTGGGGAAGGAAATTAGGCAATATTTGCAAACAAGTGTTAAAAAGTAGGAAGGGCTATGGCAGAGGTTGGCAATCTATCAAAAAGCAAAGTCAAGGTCATGGCTCTTTACATGGACTCAGAGACAGGAGTAGAGGTGGGAGAAGGGCCCTGGGTGGTTCCCCAACTCTTCAAACAATGACAGTAGTGGCAGACCCCTGTGCTGTATAAACCGAAGCTTTTGTGAAGTGTGCACCCTCGCGCATCATAGATAGATTGTACCTACACAGTTAACATTTATTCGGCAACCAATGTGGGCAAAGCTCCGCACTAAACATGATACACCTCAGCTTCGTCTTCCGAGACCTTATGGTCTGAAGAGATAGAGGACAAATAATCATGAAAATGGTTCCAAAAATATACATTAGGCAATAAAAACAAGAAAGAGCTATCATGAAAAGCACAGGGGTGATGAGAAACAAGCTATGAAGATGGATGAAGAGAGACCCGGAACTGAGATAGTGTGAGGGCAGCAATGACAGGGCTCCTGGGGTAGAGTGGCCCTTTGGCCTTTGTCACACACATGTTTGAGAGATGAGGAACCAGTGCTACCTCTATTTCTGTGTTTTCCACTCTCCCAGGGGAATTTTCAGCCTTCTTCTACCCAGAGCAAGTCCTTCAGTACTAGGTACTCAGTAAGTACCTGGCTGAATCAATGAGTGGGGGAGAGGGGACTTATATTGGTGCATTTATTCAAAATGTTTCATTTATTTAGCAAGTCCTGTGGTGATCTGAAAATATATCCACACATTCTCTGATACTCTTGTCTATCATAGTATGCTAAATACAGTGTGGCTGTGTTTAGTCAGTTCTAATGAATGCAATGTGGCCAATCGGCTGAAATAGTGGTTTACCTGCGATTAGGACATACAAGACATAGCCGTTTCCACATGCTCTCTCTCAGATCACTCTCTCTGGGAAAAACCAGCTGCCCTGTCATGAGGATACTCAAACAGGCATTTGGAGAAGCTCACGTGGGGTGAGTGGCTAAGGCCTGCTGCCAACAGCCATGTGAGGGGACCAGCCTGGAAGAAGAGCCTCTAGCCCCAGTCAAGCCTACAGATGACTGGGTGACATTGTGACTGCATCCCCATGAAAGAACCACCCAGCTGAGCTGCTCCTAAATTCCTGACCCACAAAAACTATAAGACAGTAAATATTTGCTGTCTTAAGCCATAAAGTTGTGGATCTTTTTTTATACAGCAATAAACACCTCATAGAGGCCTCTACTCTACTACTTGCAAGGCTCTGGAGGGAAAATATAAGATGCTCTATCCCTTCCCTCACAGAGCTCAGTCTTTTCAGCAGCACAGACAAAAAAAAACTGTTAATATGGAGTGACACATGCTCTAATAGAGGGAATGAGATTCCAGTGAGGGGGACCTTCAGAGGAGCCCAGAAAAGGGTCATCTAGTCCAGTCTAGGAGGTCATAGCTAAGTGATTACTGAGTTTGAGATTTGAAGGATAAGCAGGAAATATCCATGTGTTCTAGTCTGCTAGGGCTGCTGTACCACAGTCCCATGGGCTGGATGACTGAAACTACAGACATGCATCCCCTCACTGTGCTGGAGGCTGGAAGGCTAAGATCAAGGTGAGGCTGTGACGGAAGGATCTGTTGTAGGCCTCGTTCTTTGGCTTACAGATGGCCATCTTCTCTACGTGTGTCTTCACTCCATCTTCTCTCTATTCATATCTGTGTCCAAATTTCCCCCTTTTACAAGGACATTAATCATATTGGGTTAGGGCCCACCCTGACGACTTCACTTTAATTTGACTACCTCTATAAAGACCCTATCTCCAAATAAAGTCCCACTCTGAGGTACTGAATGTTAGGGCTTCAACATATGAATGGCGGGGGAGGAGGTCACAATTCAGCCCCTAACACCAGGTGGAAGCATACTAGGAGAAGAGAGAATAGATCAGGCAGACAGATTAGTATGTATTAAAGACTAAATAGGCAAGATATAGCATGTTAAGTTGCAGAATTATGAGTGTGAGGTGAGGGAATACATAATAAACAGGGGCCAGACCACACAGGGTCTATAAGCCACATTAAAACATTACAATTTTATCCCAAGAACAGTAGCAACCACTGGGAAGTTTTAAGGAGGGGAACCACACCATCTAATTTACATTTTAGAAAATCCACTCTAGCTGTCTGGATTGGTAGGAGCAAGAATTCACACAGGGAAGACTCGTAGAAGGGTATTGCGAAAAGCCAGCAGCCGATGATGGTACCATGAATGAAGATGGCAATAGCCATGGGATGGAGAAAAGGAAAAGACTCCAGTAATGATAGAATACGCAACAACGGAACTTGTTGAAGGAATAGCTCTTGTGGGGAGAAAAGAAGGGAGAATCAAGAATGCTATCAAGGCCCCTGGTTGGGTGAGTAGCACCTTTCACAGAGAGAATGTGAGAAGAGAGTTTAAGGTAAAAAGGACAAATTCAGTGTGGGGTCTTCTGAGTTTGAGGTGACTGTGAGCCACACAAACTAGGTGGGCATATGTTCCACACCTCAGAAGAAAGAGCCAGTCTGGAGACAGACTCGGGAGCCCTTCATGTCAAATTGACAATTGACACCCAGAAAATGAATGAGATCTCTGAGAACGAGAGAGTGCTTTGGAACAAGACAATACATCTCTGGAGAGCACCAATGCCGAAGAGAAAAATAAAGCATTTCCAGAGAGATGGGAAGAAAATTAGGAAATCAAGAGAATAGATTCATTCAAGAGATGGTAAACAGCAGCACATTATACTAAAAGGCAAATAATTGAGAACCGTGATATGCCCCTTGAATACAACAAGGTCTTTGTTGATGATCTTGGTAAACACATCAGCCTCAGGGATGCTCATCTGAGGTGTACAATGTAATCTTAATAGTTTTAAATGCATTGTAAAAAAAGTTTTTCTTCATGCATAGGTGAGGGAGAGCTACTTTGCCACTGGAATCATTCTCCAATTTCCCTTTCTAAGGAGATAACCCCTCAATGCACTGGCAGAATGGCCCAAAGTCCAACAGAGAGCTCACTAAGATAAGCATGAGGCAGCACTAGGTTAGCTTAGAGGAGCCTAGAACCCAAGGCATCGATGTGCTTCAGAACACAGCAACTATACCCAATGTTGTCCTAGGACAAAAGTAACAAATTCTTTTTATTTTTTCCAGGGAAATGTGGAGGAGGGGACTTAATTTCTAGTGCTATTCCAGGTACAGGCAGGACCAGGTCCAAAAGGGCCCTGGTCAGCTTTTCTTCCCTGGACAGCATAGCCTCCCTGCCTAAGTTTGAAATTAGCTAATAACCTACACTCTTACTTAGCCTCCTCAAGTCTCTATTTCCTCATTAGGAAAATAAAGATGAAAACAGGATTCAGCACAAAGACTGAGTGAGGATTAAAAGAGATTACGTAGCACATAGAAAGAGCTCAGGGAAATAACTTTATTATAATAAATAATAACATCACGTTATGAATGACTATTAGGAATATTATTAGTACTAGATCCCAAGTGCCTTTAGAAACCTTTCTCTTTGCACTGTAACCTATGAGTCAGTGGATCTTTCTCCACCCTCCCCATCGCCTGCACCTCCACCCCCCACCCCGCCCACAACGCTGCTCACTGAGAGCAGGGACTCCACCCTCACTGCTCCCATCACACTCATAGTGTCCAGGGTGCCTCGCACATGCAATCATGTTTGTCAATGAAGTCAATCATGTTTGAGGAATGAATTAATCAATTCCAAGTGTATCTATCAAAAGGTACTGATGAGAACAGAGAAACGCTGCTTCCAGGAATGGCAAAGTCATCTATGAGGAGCCCAGGAAAGGCTGGTAAGTCTGAAGACAAAGAGATCTGAGGTTGGCACCACATTCTGGATGACAGGCATGGAGGTCCACTCTTCAGTGAGGTTCAGATAATGAGCAAAGCAGCAGAGTAGCCGACAGAACAGCAGGAAGAAGAGATAACAGCAGTGTGGGTTTTGTTGGCGTCTGCCCTTGCAGGGGAACTCCCTTTGTAGGCAACAGAACCAAGAGGGCAGTTACACACCAACGCATTATCTCCTGGTAAATGCTGAGGCCTACACATTTCTATCACACTGTGAATCAGGAGGTAGAAGTGGCGAGGGTTCTGGTGACCAGTGATGATTTGGGAACAGGAAAAACAAACAAACCACCACCATCATCCAGCAAAACCCAACAAATTACATGACATTTCAAACCCAGCAGGAGACAAAACATAGGACCCCCCCCCCAAAAAAAAAGAGGAAGTGGTATAGTCACCCACCCTAGGCAAACAGTGAGGACAGCACTTTGAAAGGAGAAAAGAAAATCAAGCACAAAGGGACAGCAGAAATTCCTTAAAAGAACATGTGTCTGCAGTTAGCAGCATCCCCTCCCTTTCCTCAAAAACACCTCTCTCTCTCTCTCTCTCTCTCTTTCTCACTCTCTCTCATCTAAGTTCTGGACTAATCAAAAAGAAAGTCTCCTGTTTAGAAAGAAAACCATGCAAAAGACAACTTGAAGTCAACAGGAAAAAGAATAAAAGGAGAGGGGGAAGGAATGTCTTGAGTGGATAATCAGAAAGATCGCCTGGAAGACAAGCTAAAGCCATTCCGCGTGTGCCCAGAGTTGACAGGAAAGAGGCAATCTTCCGTGCAATGATGCTTTGCAGTAATAGGACTTCTTAATCCCAGTTATCTCAAAGAAACATAAACAGTAATTAGGTGTTCCCAATGCCTCTAGGGGAATTCCACGATCATCCTTCATTTAGCTGAGAAACTGAGGTACAGAGAAGCAGAAGGATATCGCCTAAGGATGACAGTGTGAGTCAGCAGCCTGACCAGGAAGCCGGGTCTGTGACTGTCACTTCCTGGTTTCCTCTATAAATATTAGAGTAAGTTCCCTTCAGAGAGGCAGCTTTCCAGGAGGGAAGTGGAGGTTCAGGTCATTCTGGGGAGGGGCAGGTACCTGACACCAGGCACGCAGGTCAGCAGATACTAAAATTGCTTCTGAGATGGGGCTTTCCCTTTCCTTTGCCCGCCTTACTCAGCCTAGAAAATCAATGCACCCGATGCCCCGACTTCCTGCTTCTTAACTGGGTATCCTCCCCACTCAGTCTAAAGCGGTGGCTGAGCAAATTAGCAGCACTCTGGCCCCGGGCGCTCCAGAGCCCACTTGTGCCCTCGCGTGTGCTAGAAGCTTCCCACTGATGTATGCTATAATTATAAAATGTTGGCATGTGCTTCACCAAAGAATTGTGTCCTTCTTAATGGCCACCAGAAAGTTTGTTTGGCGATCTGTCCCTCTAAAGCCAAAAAAGGAAAAGAAAAGAAAAGAAAAGAAAAGGCTGTGAACTGCTTATTATAAGCTACCAAAGCTCAGTGGAGGCTTAACCAACTTCAAAGCAAGTACACACACACACTAAACCCCCAACTGCTTGAAGACTTTCCACTCTTTAAGGCACTGGAGCTGGATTCTGGAGCAAAGGGCAACAGCGATTATTCTAGAAGTTATGTCATAGATGGTGTAACATTACCTTCGGCCCACTGGCATCTTATCAGCCATGTGTGCCGGCTCTATTTTGAGACCCATCTGAGCCAGCTACCTGGGACATGGATAGTGTTAAATCAACAGATGGTTGACAAGGGTTTAACCTGCCTCATCTGGTCAAGAACAATAGCCAGGGCAAATGGTCTCTCGGCAGCTGAATGTGGTCTGAAATACTGCATTTTCTTCCCCATGAAATTTAGAGGCGTGGTACAAACTGCAACTGTAACCCAAATCAACCAACTACGGGGGAAAACATAGACACACATTTTTATTTCAATTTCTTTATTATTCAGGCAAGAGGACAAACAGTATTGAAAATTGAGTTCTTTCCACCAGGCAGGACAGAGGGCGGGAGTCCCAGGAAGGCAGGTATGTCAGGGCAAAGGCTGTCATCTGGCCCTGTGTCCGGAGACCCTGGCTTCTCTCCTGGCCTCTGGCAGGCAGCCAGCACTCTGGGCCTAACCTCGCGCTGTATTTTCAGCTCCTTGCACAAAGCATGCAGCTTCTCAGTCTCACTGAGGGGTGTTAGCTGCTTTGAGAGGCAGTGTCTGGTCTTCCCACTGTCTTATTCCCCACCTCTCTCCCCACAGGCTTCCCGCCCCCCCTCCCCGCTGACCCCACCCTCGCCGCCACCACCATCACCACCACCACAGGCCCAAGGCCAGCGGCTACCTGACAGCTGGCACATGCTCTCCACTGTGCTGTCCCCCTGCTTCCTAGGACCCAGACACCACTGTTTCTGGCCTTCCTGAGACACTCCCCTTCTTCCCAACTCCCAAATTTAAGTGGCTTCCCCCTACTTCCGTTCCAAAGGAGTGGTGATGATTTATGCAGTGAATGAAAGATTAAGATGTCAGCCTGTGCTACTGCCTGTATTTGGTTTGGGTCTTCCTGATTAAAGGAGGGAAAGGGTTTATTTCTGGCAGACAGTCCTACTGAGTTTAAAGTAGGGGGTGGTTAGAAAGGCTTACTTTTCACCCATCTCAAAATGAGAGGTACTTGACAAGAATGGACGGATACAGCCCTCAGCTATGATGGCAAAATGGCTTAGGGTCCTGAAATGAGTTTAGGAGGCAAGAGTGAGTTCCACATCCAAGCATTCGAGAGCTTAGGGACCAAGCCACATCCAGATGCCCCAGTTTTTTAGCCACCGTGTGTCAAATAGTGGGACCTTTCCGTTTTCACGGGTCATTACTGACCTAATAGCTATTGAGTGCGATACCCTTTTAATTAACTTCTACTTAGACAAATAATAAATAAATAATCCCCCTTTCTAAAAGCTAGGACTCATTTGCCTCAAAAATAATTTCCCCCTTCTTTAAGGTAGTAAGACCTAGGTCAGTCTTTCAAAATCTCCCCTTTTTTGATGACTATCTCTAGAAGTGAAACGTTAGAAAGGCCAGAGTAATTAGGTGAAGTCACGACTAGCCGGTGCCATCTGTGCATAAAATGTGCAGATGATCTTGGTAACAGTTAAGCCACTTACTAACCTACTGTTCACTGGGAAGTGATGAAGGAAAAAGTGACTAATGATGGATGGTCTAAGGAAACAGCTGCCATTATTTGGGTTCAGCTTATAGCACTTCTTGCCTCTCTAAAGATAAGAATAGGCAGGTGCTTAAGGCATTAAACCTAAGAGCTAGAAAGGAGGCCCCAGAAGAATTTAAACTCTCGTCTGAGGTGGAGTCTGTACTGGTTAAGGGACTGGAGTCACAGACCTAGGTATAGCTTCTACTTCCGTCAGCTGCATGGCCTTAGATAAGTTACTTAACCTCTTTAAGTGTCAAATTCCTCATCTATAAAATGGAAGAATAATAGCGTTCACCTTGTAGGGCTGTTGTAAAGATTAGCGTAACATGCCAGATGCAGAGTAAGGGCTTAGTAAGTGGCAAATAATTATTGGAGAATAAATGAAGTGAAGAGGATTTGTTAATAGACAAGACTCTCCCAACTAATCCCACCTCCAGTTATGATTTGGGAGCTCAGTGTATCATCCTCCATGCTGGATCCGCTCACAACGATGCCATCTGCTTGTTTGCTGTAATAACTCAAGGCTAAGGTCCCCTAAAACAACAAGATACCCGGCTGAAGGGAGAGAGCATGAAAAGCAAGTAGAGAAATTTGGAAACTACAAATGTATTGTATTACCCTTCTGAGACACTCTGAACAACATTTGCATTTCTGACAAGTATCAGCTAATTTTAAGTTTCCATTGCTGTGAGAAGTTCCTGCAAAGCTCTACATCCGGGGTATTTCAGGTCTGATAGTGTGCATAGATGGCGAAAGCTTTTCTTGGCTTTGGACACTAGAATGAATGTATCGGGTAGATGTAAAGAAGTGGCAAAGAAGGTATGCCTTCTCTAGCCAAATAATACAGCGAGTCAGATGAGCGCACTGAATTATTCCTGGCACCAAGAGATTGTGTCATTTACTGTTGTGTGTAAGTAAACAAAAAAATTGTGTTACTCAGAATAAGGCTAGAGAGAGAATTCACTTTACCAAACAGATGAAGAAGAGCCTCTCACCTGGACAGCTGGTTCTCCTGTTTGGCCCTCCTCCGTACAGAAGATGGTACAGTTGGCCCTTGAACAACGTGGCGGTTTGGGGTGCCAACCCTCTGTGTAGTTGAAAATCCATGTATAACTTTTGAGTCCCCCAAAACTTCACCGAGAGCCTACTGTTGACCAAAAGCCTTATGTGATGCTACTGATAACATAAGCAGTCAATGAACACACATTTTGTATGTTAAGAACGTCACAGGAAAGAAAAAATACACACATAGTACTGTACGCACTTCCTGAAAAAAGACCGTGTGTAAGTGGACCCACACAGTTCAAACCCACGCTGATCAAGAGTCAACTGTACCTGTGCTTTCAGTAGTCATTGATTTAAAAGACACTTAAGAACAAAGTGATAGCATACATTTGCAAAAACTTCTAAGTGGATTTTTAGTTCATCGACTGACAAACACCTCCATTTGGAGAGAGTACATCTCCAGGCCAATCATTGTATTATTCAGTCTACGGAAAGTGTTGATACACATAAAGTTCTCTGACCCCTTGCAATAACTTGGCGTCCCGGAGGGGTATTCAGTCGCCAACTGGGAATCGCTGAAGCATGATGTGAAAACAGGAACGGATGCTCAACACATCCTTAAAGTGTTTTCTGTGCGTAAGCAAGGTGAGACACAACTACTTTCCCCTAAACACCTGTGCACATGAAGTTACTCTCATCTGGAAATCAGTTTCATTTTTATGTGCTTGGAAATCCCACCCATGTTACAGTTTTCCAGCTCTCTGCAAAACAAGAAGTGTTGCCAATAAAATATTTACTGAACGATAATGATCTTGCTTATAACTTATGTGGTGTCTATCCCTTTAATTAACCACATTCATTGTGTTGTCTTTGTGATATTTTGATAGTTTCCAGATGCAGGTATAACACACGAATAGAAAGGGGGGAAACCCAAAGTTACTCCAAATAGAACCAGAACTGTAGCTACCACATGTGTTTTAAATATATTACCCATACAATTAAGAATACAGTATTATAAACCAGCTCTATAAATCTTATAATAAAACAGTAACACACCAACTCTTCTTAGCCACAAAGAGGCCCTGAATAATACTGTAGATTCCATGATGGTGTGGCTTTGGGATTGACTTCATGCTCCATAAGAAGAACGTTAGCTGGCTGAAATAACTCCTAGCATGTCCCCTGTCGCGTCCCTAAAATGAAGGGCAAAATATCTTCTTGCAAGGCAGAGGCAGCTCAGCATGTGCCTGGCTTCAGTATTAGTGGAAATCCTTCAGATTTTTACTGCCATTTAAAGGTGCTAGGAAAATTTGATTTTCAGACAGGGCTTCAGGCATTATTCTGTACAGAACACAAGTGAGATCCTTTGCCTTCAACTTCAGACCTAAACACATCAGGAGAGTGAGGAAAGGTCTGTGAGGATGGGAAGAGCGTTTGTAAATTATAAGGCGCTAGCCTATGCAAATGTCAGCAATTAAAATGACTGATTATGTTTCTTCTAATCTCGACTCAACTGCTAGAAAAGGAACTTTCTGAAACTTCCAACAAGAAGGTATTCCAACATGATGAAGAGCTTTTCTTCCTGGGGTGAGGGTGGAGGTAGGGGTGGGGAAGTAACAAGTTTTTCTGTTACATTCATGAAAGTGTAACTTTGGACATTTTTGAAGATACACAAAAATAGAGATAATAGTATAATGACTTCTCACATACCTACCTCCTAGTTTCAGGATGTGGCATCATATTTCATTGATAGTCATTTCCTTCCCTCCGACAAAAAAAAGCTGGATTATTTTAATACCAGACATCACATAAATTCAGTGCAATTTCACTATATAGGTCTAAGACACGGAACTCCTTTTGTAAAATAGCACAATCACAAATCAACTCATACTTAAACCAGTAACAATAATTCCTTAATATTCTCTACTATGTGGTCAGTGCTCAAATTTCCCCAAATGTTCCATATTTATTTTTTATCAACTATATCTTCAACTTTTAATAATAGTGGCTGGTTTTAAGGAACTCACATGGCTGAAATCCCCTTGCAGTTCCTCTTAGAAATATTTCTTTAAGTAAGTGCTTAGTCATGGGGCATTTTATCACAGATTTAACCACCACTCTAGGCCTTTGTTGGGGTGGGCCCACGTGCTGCACAACTGGAGAAACAGACCCCCCTGAGGCTATTTCTCACCATCTCTAACTGTAGGGCAGCACCTTATGATGCAAAAAAACTGGGAGTCAGGAACCCCTGATTCTAATCTTAATTCTGTCACCACATTAACTGTGTAACCCTGAGCACACCCATTTTCTTCTCTGTTTTCCAGTTCCCAGGCCTGTAAAATGAGTGGGTAAACCTATAAAATCTCTAAATTTCTTTCTGGCTTTTAGGGTTCAATATGTTCAATTGTACATTAAAGTTCAAAAACTATATCTACACAATGTCATTTGCAAAAATAAGAGCGTGTCTGTTATAGAAGAGAGCAGGGATCTGAGATCCTAAGACCAGTTAAATCCTGAACTCCAGTTCCCTAGGGTAAGTCAAGAACCTTTCTAAATCTGTCATACTACATTACAATCATTTATCTTACTCACTCATCTCTCCTACAGATGTAACTTCTAGAGTGATATTTTCTCACATTCATCTTTCTCTCATCAAAGCCTAGTGTCCTGTCTGGAACCTGGTAGAGACGTGATGCCTGCACGTTATATAAACGGGTGGATGGGTAAGCACTCTGAGCTGAAATGAGCTAATATATGAGAAAGCACCTCTTATATTACGTATTATTATTTGTACTTTAAATATTCCAAGTAGAATATTTTATTCACTTATAAAAATCTGACCTTGCCTCTAACCTTTGGTAAAGGATGAATAATAGGCATGTTTTTCTTTCCCATGCTAAATTTCATCTCTCCTTGGAAATTTTTACGTGCTTCTTTCTTTCTCCTTTTCTTTTTAATTAAAATACGCTTGTACACACTCACCATTTAATTTTCCATGATAATCATTTACGGGAATATTTTTTTTTTGAGTCACTGGTTAGTAGGTTAGTGCCAGTCTGATTTAAACAAGGCTGTAACTTCTACAGAAAGAAATAGTGCAGGAGGTAGTACACAGCAACTGTATAGATCAGATACCTCAGTGTTCGGAGGACCTAAATGTTCGCTGGGACTAACTCCCTGAAGATGCCCCTGATTTGGTTTCTACTACAGCTGAATGTGAGCAGCTCTACCACTGAGCATTTCTTCCCATGGTCTCTCCCCTGCCCCAGGACCAGTCTCCCCTGCCAACTTTCCACCCCGCCAGCGCCTGCCTCTTTTTGTAATGAGGCTAAATTTAGTTTATCTCTTACTGACTCCTGATTACATTTGGGTACCATTTTGAAGGGTGAACATTTCCCTTTACTGGGTTCAAATCTGGTACAGCCCCCTGAGTAGCATTTCCTGAAAAGAATACTAGTCCTAAGTAATAATGCTCACAAGAAACAGTGAGTGGACAAATACATTTAGGAAAGTTTGCTTATTTTAACCTCTTTTTTGGCGATTCAAAAACACCTGAGCACACAGAAGATTCTGAAAAGCCTTGCAAAAAGCTCTCTATTGCATTTTTGATTGTAGAACAAACAAAAAAAAACTTGTTTAACTCAGCATTTCTCAAACTTCCTTATTTTATGTACCACTAAGAAAGAAAAACACTGCCAATTAAACACGGACTCAATGCTAAGATGCCTCAAATATGACAGTAGGGATGTTGAAATTTATAAACGTGTATGAGCATCCTGGAATAGATGAAATTTATATGACCACAGGACCCGCCCCCCCCCCCTTTTAAACATTATCCCTGGACATACTGAGGATCTAGTGTCCTCTGGAACACCACTCTGGAAAACTACGCACTAGTCTAGGGCTTTCGGTTATTTCAGAGAAAAAGGGTAAAGCCGATTTCTTCATAGTAACAAGTAAAAGAAATTTAAAAATTTGAAGATAAAAAAAGAAATATTGGTCACCCATTTTTGGTGTGAAATAGATCTTATTCAGTTAAAAAAGTAACTGTCCAGCTGTCCTCACTGAGCATATAAAGCTCTTTAAATGAAGGTGCCATGTCATTAAATCACTCAGCCGGTTGACAGCTTCTCCAGGAAGGTGGTTTACTTTCACTTGAAGTAACTAACCCCTCGCCTCTGACAAGCCCCACACCCAGTAGTGACTGACTCAATTTCCTAACACCGTCATTAAAATCTCTAGCACTTTCCAGGCAATAGGCTAGGGCGTAAAGTATCAGTAAGTCTACAATGAGTCAGATGATGTGAGTTTTGGGGTAGTTTGGAAGATTAGTAAATCCGCTTACAATGAACATGTGCGGTGGATGGCCTGGCTCTTAGGGGTCCCTATGCAAGCGCAAAGCCTGATCCAAGTCTACCCACTTACACCCCTCTCCATTTTGCCAATCCGACTCCGGGGAGGGTGTGGGCATGAATTCTGGGACAGCGTGTGCCACTCCCCGCCTGGCCCAGGGCCCCCCGCACGCCCAAATTTAGCTTCTCTGACGCTTTTTAAAGTCTGAACTGGATGTATCCACCTTTTCGAACAAGCATCTGGCGGATCCAAGTTCTCCGGGCTGGTGGGACCGGTCAGGCCCTCGCGCCGTCCTTTGGGCCCAGAACAAACAGCAGATGAGCCCCGGAGGGCCCGGTCACCTTCACACTCGCCTTTACCCCGCATCTCGCAGCTCTCTCCTCTGCCCCGGGACCGGTCTCCCCAGCCGCATTTCTGCCCGGCCAAGGCCTGCCTCTCCAGGCGGCGCCCCCTTTCCCCAGCCCGAAGGCAACTGCGGGGTGGGAGGAAAAACTTGTGCGAGCTCAGTCGCACTTCCCAGGGCTCTGCATCCGCCGCTGAGATGCTAGCAGTCTGGGGACGACCTCCGGAGGCCCTCTCCGTATTTATCCAACCCGCACAGTTTCCATGGCTCCGCCGCCATCCTCCGCCCCCTTCTCGCGCCCAACCCGGCCGGGTGGGAGCCGTGGGGGGCGTACGCGCCGCGGGAACCCGGGGCGGGGACCGCGCGTCGTTTCCAAGACTGGAGTACGTGGAGGTGCACCCCCAGTCTGACCCCGGGGTAGCGGTGCCACTGCCGCAGCTCCAGCCAGGCCCCCTCCCACTCGCCCGCACCCCGGTCTGTCCCCCGCGGGGCCCGGCGCCGGGGCCCCAGGCGCGGCGCAGCCCCGGGCCCGGCCCGGCGGCACGGGGGAGGGGCGCGACGCAGGCAAAGTTGCTGAGTTGCTTTGCACGCTCAGAAGTTGCAGCTGAGACGGCAGCCTCCCTCCCCCTTCCTGGACTCGGCGGCTCGGAACACACACACACACACACACACACACACACACACACACACACACACACACACACGTCACCACCCGCTACCTGCCCTCGCCCCAGCGGCCCCCGCCGAGACTCCGCAGCATCCCTCCCGGTGCCCGCGAGGAGCCCAGGTTTCCAGCGGAGGCGGGCGGGGGCGGACGCACCCCACCTCTCCGCTCCGCCGGTTGGGAGGGGGCGGACAAGGAGTGGGGGGAGGATGCCTTCCATCAAGGCGCCGCACCGCCGTGGCGCTTTTGCACTTTGCTTCGCCCGCCGGCCCCCGTGCCCTCTCGAAGCAAAGCGGGGTGTGTGCGGAATGGGAACGGGGCTGTGTTTCCATCCCCTCCGGCAGGGGGCTTCGCCGGAGACGGCGGGAGGGGCTCCGCCGAGGGATGAAGTCGCCAACAGGTGCTCGCGAGCCCATGTGACCAGGGAGGGGCCGCGCAGGGGAAGCCCGGGGTGGGGGCAGGGGCCGGCTGGCTCCGGGTCGGCAGTGGAGCCCGACGGCCCGTGCGCCCGGCCTGTGAGCCCGGCCCTCAGCGGCCTGGAGAGTTCTGGCGGGTGCCCTCGCGGCCTGCCCGGGAGGAGAAGGAAGAGGAAGGGGAGGGAGAGAGAGGGGGAGGGAGGGGATGCAGAAGTGGGTCAGGAATGTAACTGGACGCTGCGCACCCACAACGCAGCGCCCCCTCTCCGCCCCCGTTGCGGGTAGAGGCGGCCAGTGCCAGCCGGCCGTGAAAAGCAAGTCTTTACTGTTGTGGTTCCCCAGCATTATCGGTGGACGGTTACCAGGGGATCCCGAGGGATGTGTTTCCCTGTGAGCCTTGGGGAAGAAAAACTTAGCTACCTCAGTAACCGAGTTTGGCTTGGATGCAATGATACAGTGAGTGTTCTAGGTGAGCCTGACCGAGAGGAGGCTGCAGTTGCTGGGGGAGAGAGGGTTAACTTTTCTTATTACTGACCCAAAATGTGAAAGGAAAGCTGGAGAGGAGGTGGGTTCTTGCCCTGTTTTGTGTTTGTTTTTTACTGTTTCAGAGAACATAAAAGATTTTGCATCAGAGTTTGAGTGTCTCAAATGCAGGCACAGGCTGCCATAAATTTACCCAAGTTCTTAGCCAATGCCGACTTAGTTGATACAAAGACTTGAAGTTGGTATCCTACATTTGGGAGGACCAAGGGACAGTGACAGTTTTGCATTTGGGGAAGGCCTGAGAAACAAACGTGAAAAGGCTTTTATTAAAAGGAGAAAAGAAGAAGAAGGGAGGGGGGGTGGAATAACAACCCAAAACCCCAGGCCTCCTCAAAGCAGGAGAGCAGCCCACAACCCAGTTAGTTCGCTCTCACCTTACACCCAAACCTGTGATGAGGAGAGGGAGGGATCCAGATTTAAAAGTAATGGGCTTTGAATTTGAATGCTGGTGACATAAGCAGAGTCCAGGAGAAAATAAAACTAAAAGATGAGACTGCAAGGACAAAGCTTAGTTGTGTCGCCTTTGCAGCCAACTCTTCTTGAACACCTTTCCCAAGTTGTGTCCCATTTTTCCCCGTCTGCTGGTTTGTCCCGTGCACTTTGGTCACACAGCGCGGGATAGGCCTGCAGAAGCAGGTCCAACAGCCATGGTGCCGAAAACGCAGAAGAAATGTGTAGTTGCTGGAGTTTTATTCAGAAGTCAAAACGGGGTGTTATCCTGTAAAAAGATGTTAAGAGTTATCTGAAAAACTGACTTAGGAATGCATGTAAATTTCTGTTTCCAAGGCAACTCTAGATAAATCTAAATTGAGCTGTATTTTGAACTGAAGAGTATATGTTCCAAGGAAGCAAAAACTAGTAAGTTGAACTTTTATAAATTGAATCATATTCTAAATATGTGAAGGAGGTCATTTTGTTGTGAAAACTTGTCCCACCATCCTCAATTTGTCTTTAAAAAAATAAAAAAACTCCACTGAGTTGCTCACTAGTATAATAATAATCAATAATAATCATCGTTGGCCTTCTTTGGGGCGGTAGACTGGGCTTCTTTACATTGCTGTCTAGATAGAGGACCTTCAGTTCAGCCGGCAAAGCCTTTATTTTCATTTACGGTGTTTGCGGAGCCAGTAGAACAGCTGTGGTTGGAGGCTGACAAGCTCCCGAAGTTCAATAGTCTTTCATTCTGAATGGAGATGACAGAGTCACACAAAGGTTTTCTGGAAACTTGAAAAAAAGTGAACATATTCGTGATCTTAGATTTTGTCACTCTTTTAAGGAGCATGATTGTTGCCATAGAAATGAATTGAAATTTAAGTTTAAAATGAAGCGGCAGACTTCCTTTGGCTCTGATTCCTTCTCCTTATCCCCCAAATTTCATCTGAATTAATGAAACGTATATGCGGTGATCTGCATTTTAGTTATAAATCAGATTATAAAGCAAATTAAAGAATGAATATCTGTTAAAACATTAACAATAGGATTCTTAATGCGAAACGTTCTTGTCTATTTAAAACATTTGTTACATAAGTTTGCTGGCACATTTTAAGAAATTTTCTATGTAAGCAGGTTTTTACATAGATTATTTTGGACAGTGCCTTTGTAATCATTCACTATCTTCAAAATATTTTTTTGAATGAACATATGCTTTAAACATCTTAGCCATCTATTTTGTATATAGAATTGTGGTAAGCACTGTGGAGATTACAGAGAAGCATATTCATGTTCCTAAAAGAGTCGAGTCTAATATAGTTCAGTTGGGGATAACAACTAGATGACAAACATAAGAAGTTTAACTGTTCACGCCCTGGCCCGGTGGCTCAGTCAGCTGGAGTACACCAACAGTCCAGTACACCAACAGGTTGTCGGTTCAATCCCCGGTCAGGGCACATACCCAGGTTGTGGGTTTGATCCCTGTTCGACTACGGTTTCTCACATCGATGTTCCTCTCCACCCCCCCCCCCGCCCCCCGCTGCCTTATTCTCTTTCTCTAAAATTAATAAGAATGTCTTCAGGTGAGGATTCAAAAAAAGAAGTTTAAGTGTTCATTAATTAAATAAAAACACAGTAAACATATGTTCATATATGCATAAGAAGAGGTGATGGATTCATAAGTGAAAGTTATGAGTTAAAAAGTGGAATAATGAGAGATTAAAAATTTTTTTTCTTCTGCATATTCTCTAAAATGTTAACAATGAACTTGCATTGCTTCTGTGGAAGAATAAAGGTTTGCTTATTGTAGGGAGATGTTGCCAGGCAGCCTTTATATAGTTGACTGTCAATGGGAGTTCAGTCATAAAGTGCCCATGAACTTCCTGGGGGTGGGGGGCAGAGAGCAGAGGGTGAGAGGCAAGGTAAGAGAACACACCCTTACTTAAGAAAGGCTGAGGTGTTGCAGGGTGCTCTTCGAGTTCTGGGAGGGTAGCTGTCAGGTGGCAACCATCAGGAAGTACTCCGGAGGGAGTTGGTAGAACTTGTACTTAGGTCTTAAAGGATGCACCCGATTTTTATAGCTAAAGAGAGAACCACGTTTGTGGTGGTAGAAGGGAGATAAACCAAGAGGCAGAAAGTGGCAGGAGATGGGGCAACTATGAAATGATGTTATTTAAAGGGTAGTTTAGGGACAGGCCAATGACGGACCATAAATGCTTGGCCAAGTTTGATTTAGAACTGTGTCTGCAGTTGATGGGGAACTGTGGCAGAATTTTGAGAAAGGGAAATACACAAAGTTAGAATTGGGGGAAATTAATCTCGTGAGTTAGAGTAGAGTTGGAGTTTAGGGACCACAGTGGCTATTGCAGAGAGGTCTAAGGAGGCCTGGAAAAGGGTAGTATCAATGGGAATTGGTTGGAAGACAATGCTTTGTGAGTTGTTATAAAAGAAAATGGGCAATATTAATAGTGTTTGGATGTAGTGGGCAGTGGACTTGAAGAGTCCAAGGTGACCAAAGATTTAAATCTAGATGCCTTGAGAGGTGGTACGTCAACAGAAATTGGAAGGGGATGCCAGTGTTCGAAGTCAACTGAAGAGCTGATCTCAGAAAGGAATTGGAAGCCGTGATTGGCAGTTGGGTTTAGGAAAGATGGATGGGTCTTAGCTGAAAGTCCAGATGTGATTTATCTACAAAAAGTAGGTGATTGTTGGTCAGAGGTGCAGAATGAACTAAATTTGAACTTGGTGGCAAATGACCAGTTTTAGGGGACATAAAAAATTTTTCAAAGTTCTCCTCCTTCCTCATAAAAGCACAACAAGGTCATCATTCCTGGGGCCTCAGTTAGAAATGATGTACTGAATCAGCACTGCTTCGCCCAAGTGCTTTAACCCAGCAGCTCCCTAACCTGGCTCCTCAGATTAATGGGTCCCACCCAGTAGGCACTGAATCACAATATCCTGGGCTGGCTGTCCCGCATTTTAAATAAACTTTGCAGGTCAGTCTTGTGTGGATTCCTTTGGGTGCCTTAGCCAGTTTGTTCAAGACCTCCCCCTGAGCGTTCTGTCTCCCCTTGGGACAGCAAGACCTTTTACTTTTCATGTGTTGGGTTCAGCCTATTCTTTCGCTTTTATATCTGATGGACAGTCATTGATAGGCAGCGCTTGAAGTTGTTTATATCCAGATGACCTGCTGCTTTCCAAATTTAGCACTGGTTTGGAAGCCTGGATGGATGTGTCAAAAGTTCTCTGCCCTGCTAGGTAGGAAGGATTGGAGTTGACGTGCCATGTGTGTGCTGAGTGACTCATATACTGTGTCCATCGAAGCATGTTGAGGATGATGCAATAACCCAGGCCCTGGGCAGACCACTTCCTGTACCTTTGGCTACGCAGACTCAGGGTGTGGCATTTGGCAGTATTCTTAGGAGGAGGCTGGCTGAGCCTCTCCTAGGGAGCAGAGTAGTCGGAGGTAAGGCAGGGCAAGCTCTTGGCTCTAACTACCACAGGTCTTCGGGTTTAGAGAGAAATGAGTCGTCAGCAACGTGAGCTTGGATTTCTGAGAGGTGATGACTAGTCACACCTCTCTCAAGGAATACCTGTGTATCTATAATATATATTTCTCTATTGGAAAAACAAAAGTCCTTCCCGAGGAACAGCAAACATTTTGTCACAGCCAACTTTCAGTTAGCCTGATGCCAGTTGTCTGGCTACAAATGATCATTTGCTCTTCCTTTTCCTTTCTTGTTTATAGCCTATAAAGAGACAAATTCACATGTCCGTATTACTGCATGTGTGGTGGACTGGTAGGCAGCAAGGAATGATTAAAATTGATAGTGGAGGTTGTAGGGACAGTAGCCCCTCCCCGCCCCCCACATACTCAATTTAAACTCCCCATTTTTCTAGGCCTGTAACTGTTGTCGCCAAGGGTGGGCTACTTAGTTGCTGAGCCTTTTCCTCTCACCAAAGAGTAGTAGAAGATGAGAGAATACAGGGTTTTTTCCTTCATTGTGGTAAAATGCATATCACATAAAATTTACTGTCTTCACCATTCTTAAGTGTGCAGTTTTACTACTGTTAAGTACGTTCACTTTGTTGTGCAAGAGATTCCACGTTTTTAAATCCGTGTGGAACATAAGGGAGTATTCTTAAAATGTCAGAAAACGAAACCCGGGTTACACACACAAATCTGTGAGTGAGACAGAGTAGTGTGATGTGTGAGCACACAGGGCGTTCATATTTTCTTCTCCGAGAAGGCAGGTAGATGCCTGTGCATGACAGGCTTGCCCAGGTGCATCCTTTCACGGCAGCTGGTGTGTGGTTAATCAGTACAGAGGAGAAAGACAATTTTGTGCTTGAGATTAAAGTTTTTCTAAAGCTGTGAGTGTAGAATGAGAGAAGGTACTCAGTCAAATGTGAATTTACAGAATTTAATTTACATAGTTTCCTAGAGTTTCCAGAGTTTGTCGTTGTATAATCTAAGGAAATACTTTCTTGATGTACACTAAGGGCCCAGTAATATTTGCTGCTGTTCTCCTCGTTTTTCTAGTGAAATACATCTTTTTATGAAAATGTGGGTATCAACAACAAAAATTCTAAATGAGCAAGCACCTTTAAATTTATTATGATATAAATGGTCATATGAAACAATTTTTAAGGTTAAATAGTTAAGGTTCACAGGAAAGACTGGAAACATTATTGCTGGTCACCGGAGTTCTTAGTAGACCCACTTCTTTTTTTTTTTTTAACATTAGGAAATTTATTTTTACAACCCCTTACTGTTTGCACGCGGTCATTCACAATACCCACAAAACAGGTTTGAAGCTGGTCGGTCCAACAGGATGTCAACGGCAGCTCCAAAGAAGTTGTGGGTCCGTGTGTTACCAAGGGAGACGCCCTCATTCATCCCTCCTGGCTGCGGACGTTTGTAGCTTACTTAGGAACCCTCTGTTTAAAAAGTGCTGCCGACTTTGAGAAAGCTTAAAGAATCCTTCTGAGTTTACCTTATTCAAAACTGCCTTAGTAAACTTTTGCTTATCAGTCCTGAGAAGATGTGTTAAAACCAGTTTGGCAACTTTTTTTTTTAATATAGCATGCTGGAGGGCCTTGAGAAAAGAGTTTTGAAACAATGTCAGTGTTGGAACTAAAACTGAATGATTTTTTAAAACAAGAATATTCATGATATATATTTCTCTGTGCTTGGAGGACTCATCTTTTAAAAGCTAAGAGTTCCTGGTGGGACTTAATTACCAATGGAAATGTAATAATGCCGAGCATGGGCAATTAGAGTTTCACTAAGAACCCAGAAGATAGTTTCTTTTGTATGAATACTGACGAATTCACAGTCCTGCACACAGGCATACCCAATATAATTGACTACTTCTGGGTTTTTTTAAATCAATTTTTTTTTATTGTACACAAATCAAAATATGTTGGTAGCATGAGGTTAAGTTGCTACTTTTGCCTTTGTAGCATTCTGAATTTCTTTTTGCATTTTTTGATTTTTCAATTACAGTTTACTTTCCATATTGTTTTGTACTGGTTTCAGGTGTACAGCGTAGTGGTCAGACAGTTGACTGATTCTGTTTAGAATCAGACTCTGTGTACTTTGTAGTTTACTGATCCTGAAATACAGTGTTTCACATGAGAGTTCTCTCCCTAAAGGATTAACTTGGAGTCAGTTTGAAAGGTATGAATCACCTGTTCCATCGGGCAGTTTCAGATGCAAGTTCAGAGGATCCTGGAAGTCTAGTATACCTCAATTTTGACTTTTAAAACTGAGTTTTTACTTGTTACGAGAAAAATGTTTTTCAAATCCAGCCATCCTGCAATCCACATGCACCTATTTTACGATGAAACTCGATGATAAACGTAGGACATTTCTGTGCTGCGTGTTAGCACAGAAACAGATTGTTCTGCTGTGGCCATGCCCCTTTGCTTTGTCATTTCTGTGTTTAGCTGGGCCTCTGCCTCCTGAAATGTCAGCCCTCAGACTCGTGTGTATTTTGCTTTTGATTACCTTGGTCCTCAGCCAGCCTCACATTCGACACTTTCCGCATAGGCTGTGTATAGGTGCTTCTTGATGTTGAGCTGTTAATCTTTTTATTATTTCCTGTCACTTTTGCCATGATTGATGCTCTGGAGCCTGAGGGGGGGAAAGTGATGAAATGACTTTGAAAACAGCTTTGAAAAGGAGCATTTTAAGTTGGAGTTGGGTCTTACCTGTGACCATAACACGATTGAGAAAGGAACAGTCTGTTTTGTGAGGTGGTACTTGAACACTTTGTAGTAGAAGTGAAGAGGTTTTCCCAGTGTTTTTGCACTGATTCCAATCTCCAGGTCTGTGGGGAGGGGTGTGGGGAGAACTCACAGGAGGTCAGGACTTAGTGCTGTGGGAAGGTTACAGAAAGGGGTCCTCTTCCTTTGGGATTAAAATAAAATTTTTTTGAGTGGTAGGCATTACCAAAACTCAGACCCTGTCATCTCCCTGATACTTCCCCCATGCGCACTTCCCTAATGCTTGGTTTGGCTTTGGGAGTCCTTCCCCCACCCCCACCCGGGCCTGTAGCATGCAGGTGACTCACTAGAGTGTGAGAAGAAAATGTTAGAACCTCTATTCTGTTTTCAGCTTGTTACTTTATTTATTTTTTTACTTTGTTAAAATTGTGGTAGAATAGGTAAAACATAAAATTTGACATTATAATCATTTTAAGAATACAATTCAGTGGCATTAACTACGTTCAGTGTTTTGTACAACTGTCACCATGGTCTATTTCCAAGCTTTTTGTCACCCCTACAGAAACCTATGCTCATTAAGCAATAACTCCCCATGCACACCTTTACCCTCTAACCTACTCTCTGCCTTTCGTGCTTGTTCTAGATATTTCATATAAGCGCGATCATACCATACATGTCTTTTTGGGTCTGGCTTATTTCATTTAGCAGAATGCTGTCAAAGTGCACTCATGTTGTAGCATTTTCTTTTTACGGTTGAATAGTATTCCATTGTCTATATAACCACATTTTTCTTATCCATTCACCTATTGAAAGAGATTTGGGTTGTTTTCATACTTTGGCTGTTCTGAATGATGCTGCTGTGAGCTTGCACAGCACGGCTGTACCAGTAGTATCCGTTCAAATTCCCGTTTCCGGCTGTTTGGGGTACGTACCTAGAAGGAGAATTGCTGGGTTGTGTGGTAACTCCGTGTTCAACCTTCTGAACCACCACGCTGTTTTCCACATTTCACATTCCCAACCACCAGTGCACAAGGGTTACAGTTTCTCCCCATCTTCGCCAGTCCTTGTTATTTGTTTATTTTTCTATCATAGTCATCCTAGTGGATGTGAAGTGGTATCTCGTGGCTTTGATTTTCATCTCCCTGATGACTAATGAGGTTGAGCATCTTTTCATGTGCTCATTGGCCAAGCGTATGTCTTCTTTAGGGGAATGTCTATTAAGTCCTTTGCCCTGTCCATTTTATATACGTTTTTTAATGTCTAATAGTAGAATATAGTTTATAAATAAAAATATGCACATGCTTGGATATATGCATAATGTTTTTTAAATATGGGGGATATATTTTTAAAAGTTTGGAGACCATTATTATGGACTGTAATAATGATCTATTTTATTTATTTGCTTAACAGTAGGAAACTATTGATGCAAATTCTTAAGCAATTCTGATTTTAAACAAATATAATGTTTTTACTGGAGCCTCCATATGAAACTAACTGCAGGGTCCCAAGGCTGCCTTTTAGGATGTTTTCTTTTGGTACTTAAGAAAGTAAATCTTCTTGGATGGGTTTCAAGTTAGACTGGCCTTATGCTCAATCCTATTTTGTGGTTAATAATGGGATTTCAGGGTTCTAGTGTATCTTATTAAGAGATAGAAATGGTCTTTTATGCCGTGTCACATAGGAGAACCACAATGTATAGAATAAATCTAAAGGGAGAGGCTTGACTCTGAAATAGTAATAATAAGAATTAGAATGTCATTTATAAGATTTGTTTGATTATATAAAGAGATTAGCTCTTGGGGGAATTGAACTACCCTGTTTAATGACCTCATAAAAGCACTGTAAGCCTTGGGTTGATTTTTGTTTTAACAGATAGGTTTTCCTATTGTTCTGTTCTTTGAGACTAAACTTCGTGACGTTGCCCTAAAATGCTACCTTCTGTCAAGGGTGTGACGTCACCATCCTAGCACATCCTGGGGTATTTCTTGGATAGGGTCCACTCTGGCAGGCGTTTTCCAAATAAAACATTTGATTCAGTAAACAAGTGTTTTATCCAGCAGCCCAAGTGGAGAATTTTAAAACCAGTGTTTGTTTGGCCAGCAAACATTTTGTTTCAACCCTTGCAGCTAAACAAGTGGGTAAAATTTAAGTGGTCTGCTAGTAAAAACAAATGCAGAACCGACTTCGGAAAACTCTGGCTGACAAGAAATCTATTTGCTGTCAGAGTGTTAGTTTAGACGTACAGGGAAATAATTTGTACTTCTGTATCGTTTTGTCCTTAGCTGCAGTCAGAGTGGAAAGTCTTAGGTTTGGGCGAGGGCTCTTAATTCTTTTTTAAAAAAGGAAGAAGATGAAAAGATCAAGACGAAGAAATATAAGAGAATTATTCAATAAAAAGTATTGTTGTATTGCTGTATTTAACGTTTGTAGCTTGCCTTTAAAACATGACTGAAAGAAACATCAACACGCATTTGCTCTGCTCTGCGTTTCCTTCTGTTCCTCTAACTCTGTCGGTGGTAATTCCTCCAGCATCCACCCCCACCCCCCACATCCATGTTACCTGTCAGCCCTGTCTTTTAACTCTTATAAAAATGGTGGAAAAATCAGATTTTGATGAGCTTGTTGTTGCTTTTACTTAGGATTTCTTGTAACTGAACATTCTTGCTGCCTTTAATGGATTATCTTCTGAAATACATCTTTGAATTTTTAAATTTAGAAGTTTGTGCTGTGCTTTTCTTTTTAAAAGGCCTATCTCTTCTAATCAGGAAATGAATTGTACTTTCTTAAAAACATAATCAGAAATTAAAGAATATAGCATACATGCAGAAGAATGTAGAAAATACATGTATGATTGAATGAATAATTGGCAAGTGGACACACATGTAACTCCATCCAGATTAAGAAACAGAACATTGCCTTAGAACCTTCTCTACTTTCAAAACCACCTTCCTTTTCTCTCCATAGGAAGCTTACAATTATGTAGATCTCCCTAAATGACATTTAGTTTTGCAAGTGTTTGATGTGTAATACTTTTTGTTTTGTTTCTATCAACAATATGATTGCAAGACTTCGCCACGTCGATGCCCATAGGTGTGGTTTGGGGTTTTCGCTATTGAGTATTCCTCTGTACTGCCATGGTGCACGCGTTAATCCATTTTGTTGTTGAAAGATATGTCCAGCTTTGGGCTTTTATGAAAAAGGCTGGTAAGAACATTTATAGATGTGCCAGAGATCTCTAGGATGTATGTGGGAGATGGATTGTGAGGTCATTTGGTATCTGTGTGTTTAACTTTATCCTGTAATTCCAAACTATTTTCCGAAGTGTTTATTCCAGTTTGTATTTCCTTGAACGGGGGATGAGAGTTGTATCAATCATTCTGCATTTTCACCACAGCTTGGTGTTGTTCGACTTTCTAACCTTTGCCAGTCCGGTGAGTGTGACATGGTGTCTCGTTGTGGTTTTCATTTGCTTTTCCCTGATTAATAATAAGCCTTATTGGCCATGTGATTAACCTTTTTTTATTAGCATTTATTCAAATGTTTGCCCATTTTTTTCTTTTTTCTTTACTGATTTGTAGGACTCCCTTACATATTCTGGAATGAATCTTTTGTCAATTGTATGTGTTGTAAATATCTTCTACTATTCTGTGACTTGTGTTTTTACTTTGTTCGTGATGCCTTTGGATACACACAAACTCTTAATTTTAATATTTTTGGATTTTATGGCCAATAATTTTTGTATCTTTTAAAAAACTTTTGTATCTGGTTTAATAAATTCTTTCCTGTCCCAAGTTCATGAATATATTCTCCTTTATAGTTTCGTTTTTCATGTTATTTTATTGTATTTTATTAATCTGAAACTGATTTTTGTGATGTTGTAAGGTAGGGTGTGTTTTTGTTTCTTGTCTGAATGAATAGTAGGCCGGCCACTGTTTATTGAAGTGCCCCTCTTGTCCACATAATCTGGAATACTGCCTGTGTCACATATCGAGTGGCCATTTGTGCTGTACCTGTTTCTGTGCTCTGTTTGGTTCCATTGGTCTTTTTGTCAGTCCCTCATTCACCCTACATTGTCTTAATTATCACAGCTTCCCAGTGGATTCATGACCCCCCGGGAAGGCATGCTCTTCCCTAGTTCTTCAAGCGTGTCTTATCCTTGGCTTTTTGCCCTTTCATATACATTTTACAAACCGGTCAAATTCTCTACAGAACCTATTGGAGTTCTTACTAGGATCGCACTGAATCTGTGGACCAGTGTGGGGGAAACTGGCATGTTTACACTGGGGAGTCTACCACATGGAAACGCAGCATGCACGATCTTTAAGAGGATGTTGCCCAACTTCCTGGGTTTGGATCTGGCACTGGAGAATTTATTTAACCGTGGTGTGCCTCAATTTTCTTACTCGTAATGTAGAGATCATAATAGTGCCTACCTTATAGGGTAATTGAAAGGATTAAAGGATTGAGTGTGGTACATGTAGTAAGTGTCAAGTGCTCAGAATAGTGCCTGGCACATGTAAGCATTATCTAAGTATATGAACATTGATTTCTCTGTGTCTATTTATACCCTCTTCCGTGTGTCAAGAAAGCTTTATAATTTTCTTTATAAAATGATACAAAATGTATAAAGTATATTGCTACATATACATAGATGGAAATATATGTAATCCTAGAAACTTAAAAATGTTAATGCTATTGTAAATGATATTTTTAAAGTTTTTTGTGGGTGTAAATATTATGAGATTTTATTAGTATGATTTATGAGCTGATTACGATAATGTCTGATCACTACTTAGTAAGTGCTTCTGTTGCATAAGAGGCTGTTAGGAGCAGGCAGAAAGCATGGACACTTCCATCCGAGTGATTTCCCATCACAGTTGCTTCTCCGGTTTCATGGGATTGAACATTTTATGAATTTTGCATAATTTTAAACCATTGTATCTCATTGACATCTGTTGAAATCTGTCTCAGAGTTTTGGCGGTCTGGCTCACTTTATCTTGTGTAGCAGACTCCTTCCAGCTCATTGTTCCTTTTAAATTTACAACATCATTATATATCCATATTTGCTTGTAGACTGCCCACAGTGTGCTTCAGACCTGTGTAGGCTTTATTTCCAGTGCTCCTATTTTCCCCCTAAACTCTGCACTAAAGATGCCACATCTTTGAGACTGGAGTCCCAGCTTTACATGTCGACTCCCCTCCAGCACAAGTGAGCTTTTTCTGGATGCAAACTCATGTTGTCCCTTTTGTTTTTGTCAGGCATGTCACACACATCTCTTTGGGGTTATAATTTTTCTTTTTTAAAAAACTTTATTGATTGATTGTAGAGAGGCAGAGGAAGGGGGAAGAGAGAGAGACACACACGTGGATTTGTTGACCCACTTCGGTATACACTCATTGCAGATCGTGCGTGTGCTGACCAGGGGATGGAACTCACAACCTTGGCGTATGAGGGTGACGCTCTGCCTAACGAAGCTACCCAACCAAGGCAGTTTTTTCTCTTAATGAAGAAGGAAGAAAGGAAAGGAAAAAACAGAGAGATTCCCCTCAACTAGCGTCTTCCTCTGGTTTCCGTTCTAAGCTTTCTGGTCACGTGGCACTCCACCTCACGTGGGAGGCGCAGACCCAAACTGCCAGGCTCTGTGTGATTTCACTTTGTATCGCCGGAGGCAGAAACTCAGAGTGAAACCAATGAAAAAAACCAATGTGTTCTTAATGGTTTTACCCAAACCATAAATCTGTCTCTTGCAAGGAGAGGGGAATCACCCAACATTTGATCCGGTTTCTTCAGCATCTTCCAGGGTAGTGTTTGCCAGTTCAGTGAGCACCCGCTGGGACTCACTCAAGGGGTTCATTGAAAATGCAGATTCTTAGGCCTGCCCTCGGCCAAGGGAATCAGACAGGAGGCAGGGATCCGAATATTTTAAGATGCCCTGGTGGCACTGACAGTCATCGGGACCTGGTAACAAGGCTGTAGTTATGGGAGGCTCAGGTTTTCATTGATCACATCTCGCTTAATGGAAAATTTCACAAGAGGTTTAAAATAATGTAGCCAACACCTGTGAAGTGACATGTGTCAGGCACTTCACATTTGAATCTAGGAGTAGACTACTGTTATTAGTGTCATTTTATAGAAGAGGAAACTGAGGAACAGAGAGGTTAAGTAACTTGCCTAGAATCAAACAGCTGATACACAATTGTCATTTTTTTCCTGGACCTTCAAAGCAAAATCCTGACCTTTGTTAATTACCAAAACAAAAAACCCAACAAAAACCAAAACACTGGCTGAGAACAGAAATGAGCCCAAAAGGTCTACTTATATTAAACAGTGCCTTGATATTGTGTTATGTGCCTTATACATTATTCCTTTAGGACGTCCTCACTGAGCATTCAGGGACCCCATGGCCTGGGGTAGGCATATATGTAGGACATTATAGTCTCTCAGGCAAACTAGTGACTTCTTAGCAAGTGCCCATGCAGAGACAACAGGACTTTGGGGTGGAATCGAAGAATTACTATTCACTGAGCTGTTTCCTTATACCAGGCTCTGTGATAAGTGTTTTACATGTATTTTCCCATTTATTTCTCAGAGATCTCTCTTCATTAACTTCTATTAATAGTCAGTTGGATAGGTAGCTAAGGCTTAGTGGCCTAAAGAAACTCATCCATGGTCATACAACTTCTGCATCGTTTCTGTGGTATGAAGATAGTGCCTCTCCCTCTCTCTCCAGAGCCTATCCTTATTCCACCATATTTGATGCTTTTGACTACATAATCAAATAGGATTTTCTGTTTCCTAGAGAACTGTTATCCATGTGATAGTAACCCAGACATCCCAGTCACTAAGGTCATTCTGAGGTTTAAAGAGACCTTTTCGATGGCTTATAATGTCGTTCATCATTTGCTTAGCTTTCACATTTTGTTCCCTGGTTCTGTTGTCTGTGCCTGGTCTCTCTGGGACAGGTAAGAACCCTTCAAAGCTAATATCATCATAGCCTCTAACAGGACTGACAGATGTCTAGAAACTGGAAGAGGACCAGATGTTTTTCAAGGAACATCAGAGCTTTGCTCATAAGTACTCCATTTGGTTACCACGAAAAGGGGGTGGCCTTCTGTGCCCTAATTGGATTCCTTAATTTTCATGAGAGGATGTTCAAAGTCTGGTAATGTGCTATATGCAGGTGGGAATTTAATATCATTATTCTTAGAGTTCTTGGTCATGAAGAAACCTTAGTAAGGAAACCATCAACAAAATGAAAAGACAACCCACCAAATAGGAGAATGTACTTGCCAATGGTACATTGGATAAGGGATCACTAGTCAAAATTTATGAAGAACTTATAAAACTCAACAACCAAAAAAACAGACAATCCAATGGAGAAATAAGCAAAGGACCTGAATAGACATTTCTCCAAAGAGGACATACAGACGCCAAGAGACATATGAAAGGATGCTCAATGTCACTAAATCATGAGAGAGATGCAAATTAAAACCACATGAAATATCACTTCACACCCGTCAGAATGGCTATCAGTAATAAATCAACAAACAGGTGCTAGCAAGGATGTGGAGAAAGGGAAACACTCATGCATTGTTGGTGGAAATGCAGACTGGTGTAGCCACTATGGAAAACAGTATGCAGTTTCCTCAAAAAATTAAAAAATGGAACTGCCTTTGGACCCAGCCAAACCACTTCTGGGAATTTACCCGAAGAAACTTGAAACACTAGTTTGAAAGGATACATGCCCCTCCTATGTTCATTGCAGTGTTATTTAAAATAAAGACTTGGAAGCAGCCCCAGAGCCCATCAGTAGATGAGTGGACAAAACAGCAGTGGTGCTTTTACACAAGGGAATACGACTCGGCAGGAAAAAAGGAGACTGTTTGCAACAGCACAGATGGACCTGGAGAACGTTATGCTAAGTAAAATGAGCCAGTTGGTGAAAGACAAGTACCATATGATTTCACTCATATGTGGAATCTAATGAACAAAATAAACTAACAAACAAAATAGAAACAGACTCATAGATACAGAGAACAGACTGACAGTTGTCACAGGGGAGAGGGCTTGCAGGTCTGGATGAAAAAGGTGAAGGGATTAAGCAACAAGAACAAAACAAAACCTCATGGACACAGACAACAGTGTGATGATTGCCGGGGGGAAAGGGGTTGGGGGACAGAGAAGAGGATAAGAGGGAATAAATGATGATGGAGGAAGACTTGACTAGGGGTGGTGAACACACAATACAATATACAGATGATGTATTATAGAATCGTACACTTGAAACATAATTTTATTAAGCAATGTCACCCAAATAAATTCAACTAAAAGATTATCTAGCTCACCCTGGCTGGTGTGGCTCAGTGTATTGAGCCGGCCTGCAAACCAAAAGGTTGCTGGTTCGATTCCCAGTCAGGGCACATGCCTGTGTTGTGGACCAGGTGCCCAGAGTGGGGCATACAAGAAGCAACTGATTGATGTTTCTCTCACACATTGATGTTTCCCTCCCTCTCTTTCTTCCTCCCTCCTCTCTCTCTAAAAATAAATAAAATATAAAGAAAAAATTTATGTAGTTCAGTTTCTCCATCTTACTGAAAAAAGGGAGGGAATACCCACATATTAAGTGACTTGTTCAAGATAACTGGTGGCAAGACTAGAACCCGACTTCCTTACACTCAGCATCAGTACCTCTTATTCTTCCCCTTTAATCTGATGTTATACCGGCACTGCCTTAAGCTGAATTATGTCATGAGTAAGCCATAAGAATTGTAATTTTGAAATGATTCACATGGTAAGGCTTTCCTTTAAAGGCTAGTGATAAAGTTGTCTTAGACTTCTACACATACAGCGGCCCGTGCTGGGAGAAGCCTTCCTAAAACACTGTGAAACCCACAGGAGGGCCTGACACTCAGCAAAGTGGAAAACCTGCTCAGGGACGTTATGTTTGTTTACAATATATTTAATGGTGGAGAAGAAAACCTAACAAAAAGATAGTAAAGGACGAAGTATATATTTCTGTTACCACCATTATTGCTTTTCAGTCTGTTCAAGGCCTCCTGCTTTAATTGTGGAGGCCTCAGACATACACGCGTGGGTTGTAACTCATGCCATCCCTCTGACCCAGTGTTCTCGGAGAATGGACGTAAGAGTAGAAAGGACCTAATAAAGAATCCATCCATTAAATTTGGTATTTTATTCATTAAATATAATCCCATCAGTGTTGAATAGATAAGGCAGCGACGTCAGGGCCCCCGCCTCTGAATTCACGACGTGGCCCTTCTGCTCCCCTTCATACCAACTCCGTCCCATTGACTTTGCACTAAGAGAGCAGAAAAGCCCCATGGCCTCTTTCTTTTCTTCTGCACATTTCACTGCGTCGTGATATTCACACAGAAAGCTGCGCATATTATAAACGCACTGCTCCCTGAATTTTACAAGATGAACACACCCCGGCAGCATTGGAGGACCACACACCTCGTTCCAGAGTCTGGCTTCACTACTTAACCATCTGTGTAACTTCAGGCAAATGTTTTCATCTTTTTGAGCCTCAGTTTTCCCACCTATTAAATGGGAAATAATAGCATTTCATAGGTATTTGTGGGGAGCAAAAGATGATACGTATAATTTATCTGGCGTTCTTCTTCCTTTCCCTAAGCCCAGGAAGGTTCTGGAAATGAAACCCCTCAAAGTGGATTAGACACGTGGAAGTTGAAAGTTTGTAATGTTTGATAACAGCTCATATGAATCAGGAATTGTAATGAATAATATGAACTATAGAAAACCAATGGATACATGTTAACTGCTTCTTTGCTACAACTGATTTTGGCCCATTTTCTTCAAGGGCTCATCTGAGAAACTTAGTTTGAGGTAAAGCTTCACACTATGTATTTATTCATGTATATCCTGCTCCATCACAAAAAGGAATTAAAGAAATACACATAACACAACAGTATTTAAAATAAATAGGTGATTGGAGGCTAAAGTAGAAATGGAAGCTAAAGCCTAGGGTAAGGTTGATGCACAAAGTGCATGAAATTCAGATCCTTTGCTAGGTGTGGTTTTCAGAGTCAGCTTTGAGCTTCCCACCACTCAAAGCAAGTAAGGGAAATGATTAATACCAACATTCAGAGTGCCCTTGTAATACAAAAACAAGCCGGTGGAGCAGGGGAAGTACAGTTTTATTCTCGGCGCCAAGACCTTCCATGGGTCTTCACGAAGAGTGCTTGATGTAAAGTGGTGGGGTTCTCCATATTAAATAAAGGTTGGTTTATAGTGCCTTGTCTTAAGCTCTGCCTCAGTGTATAAAGGTGGCACAAAACAAATGCCTAACTTAGTACAAATAGTCTTATAAATGATCATAAACTGATAAAATTCTGTTCTCCATTTTATTAGAGTGACACAATGGAAATCAATACAGGCTGGTTACATGTGTCCAATAAATCCATTTAGGAAGTTTCTAAACCCACCAAGCAGTGGCACAGTAAATGGGAACTGTATGTTTAGGCAGGATGGGGAATAATGAATTTTCAACAACTCTTCTAAAGAAGACTTGAAGAGGGAAGCATCATTTTTAGAAAGTGCTTGGGAAAATGAGGTCGGGAGAAGCTGAGGCAGAGTGGACTTTCCAGGCGTCAGCTCTGTTCTGAGAGAGATGGAGGCCTGCCCCATGAAGGACTTGACCTTGGGGAGGTGAAAAGTATGCTTCCCTGAAAAAATTACGGTACCCTCACCGCTGAAAAGCAGGTTTAGGGGTAGGGTGAGGAGGTCATTTGGACATGTTGGGCTTGCAGCTGCCCTGTGTGTGTGTACTACACACACGCGCACACATACGCACCCTCACGCGTGTCCTTGTCCCCATGTTAGCCACACTGCCGGGCGGATTCCAGCTGGTGGGAGGCCTATGCATTGAGGCAAATGATTAAAAATAGGGTTCAGTTTTGAAATTTGAAATTTGGATGTTTGTAAAAGAAACCACCCTCAATAGAAACAAATATGATGTTTTGCTGTTATCAGTGGTGAAGAAGTGGGTCTCAAAGTCTGGGTTAGGGGCCCCCAGGGACCCCTGATACCCTTTCAGTGAATGCATGAGGGAGGCCAGAGCTGTTTTTGTAACAGTAAGATTCGTGGTTTTTTGTTTTGGTCTAGTCAGGTTTTTTCCCATTTCACTCTCTGGACGAGCCCAGAGAATTCATGACATGACACCTGGTCACCTTCTCCAGGGCCTGGAGTAAAAAGAGGTTTGAAAAAATGTAGAGCAATGCACATTTCTAATAAAGTTTCATTTTGGAAAATAGAGTTATTTTTCATTAAAAAGATATATGCTATTTATGTCAACATGTGATAGGGTTGTCATTGTTATTTTGGATAGATCAGGTTTAGATTGAGTTCTAATATGGAAAGTACCATTGCATATGACTCACATAAACAAGAGCTCTTTGGGGTCATCAGAGGAGTCTGAGACCAAACAGTGTGAGAACCCCTGTGTTGGGAGTGTGTGTACCATAGTCCATGGCGGTGCCAGGCACTACTCACAGCTCGCAAAGCAGTGTGGTCCTGAAGTTCCGAGAAAGGCTCCTCTACATCACTGCCTGGACACTAACCCACAAGCATGTACATACACTTGTTCCAGATAGCGTGGGCATCTCTGCTCTGTTTATCAATGTGTTCATAGATACTCAGTTAACATTGGGGTTATGACAATGAATACAACAGAAAAGGTCTCAGCCTTCATGGAACTTACTTCTAATAAGTGTGTGTTGAGAAAGCAGAATTGTCAAGCATTCATAGAACTGGATAAATATATACATATTACAGATAAATACACACACTTGGTATCCAGTTGTGACTCTGGAATTGGTACAGAGTGAACCTCTGATTGAATGAATTCCTTTCTTCACTGTGGGCCAGGCCTGGTGCTGAGTGCTTGCGTGTGTTAATTTCATAGCGATCCTCTGTAACATCGTGTTCCTGTGCAGGTGAGGAAACCGATACTCAGAGGGGTTAGATAATGTGTCTAAGTGGTCAGCTAATAAGAGATTAAATCAGGATTGGTGCATTTTTCTAGCATCTTTGACATAGGTAGTCTTTCTGTTTTAAGGAAACACTAGACTTCCCCTTTAGCAATCCCCACACCTGAGTTAGAGAAGGGACTGGCCTTGCTGTGCGAAGGCAACGTGTCTTTGGACCACGTTCTTGGGCAGGTTCAGGGAGCAGTGGTATAGAAACCTGCACAGCCAGGTTGGGAATCTTGCACCACCAAAGCAGTCCATGAAAGAACCACCGCAAGGCCTGTTTTCTCACATCAGCTTTCTGCCAAGGCCAGTGAAGATTTCACATCTTTTCTTTCTTTGCCGGAGCTGAATATTGTTAAGTCTCTCCTAGAGCGAACCTTCCTGGACCTATTAATGGTTTAATTTGGACCCTGATAGGCTTGGTGCGCCCAAAATAGGAGGACCTTCGGCTTCAAAACCACTAAGTTTCAGCCACTTGGGTTTTTCCTAGCAGCTGCCACGGTAGGAACTTGTGTCCTGGAAGAGCCTCCTCTGAGCTTTCTGGGGCACCAGCTCCCCTGCCCCTTCCACCCTCCCACAGAACTCTCTCCATGCCTGCCAGAGGACACTGTCACTGGTCAGAGCCCTGTGTAGTGACTGCATTGCGCATCAGCCCCTCCAGAAAGGAAATCCAAAATCGGTGCCCAGGTCTGGAGCCTTTCAGAAGTCTCCAGACCTGGAAATGTCTCATCTAAATGGAGAGTACACATGCATACATATCCACAAATAATCTTCATTTCAGGAGGAACTTAGGGCCTCTGCTTGCCCGAGTTTTGAATGACATCCTAACTCCATGCATATCGTTCTATAATTTGAAACACTTACTGTAAGTGTAGCGGATGACACACGGGGAGGTAGCCAGCACTGTGCATGGTACAGAGAGGAACACCATTTATTACATGGCTGAGTTCAGAACGTTCAGGTGTACCAGTTTCTCTGGGTGGTTTCTCCTGCTGAAAAATCACTCGCTGTAGTTAGTTAGCCAGTGAAGCCCCCTCACCTGTGATGCCGTGTTTGATTCATCTCACTGCCCTCCCCTCTGTGGCTGCTCATCATAGCTTTTACTTAGCTATGGCAGCCTCAACTGTGGACCTGTAGCCCAGCTGATCAATCACTCCCTAACCTTTGTACAGTTAGTTTGGTGGACTTTTGGTACATTCACAGGGCAGGCAGGAAAACGATACCTCTGTGCTCAGAACAGTTTCCCCCGTTTCATTCCCCAGCCTCCTCCTTTCTACTTGTAACTCTTTCAGCCATGGTTTAAATAAGGACCTTTCCCCAGCTTTCTCAAATCTGGCATCCTGGCTTGTGTGTTTGGGGTAGGGGGAATAGAAATTCCAGGAGGGTATTGACAGCTAAGTATGTTTTCAGCTGGCAAGCAGTGATTGTGAATTTACTCCCTTTCTCAGAAATGGGTAGTCAGCTTCTGCCTTCCACCTGACACTTTAGCAGCCATGTCGTGTCCTATCCTCAGGGCAAGGCACGTTGTCTGGGAGGGTGGTATTCAGCAGACCGGTGCCCTTCAGAGTTGGGTACCTAACAAAGCAAGTTAGATGTGTTGGTCTGGCTTAACCACAGCCCCTTTGAAGAGAGTCAGAATCCTTATTTCAAGTAGGGACCAACCCAGTTGGAGAGACCCCGTCACCCACTGCCACACGTGTGTTACCCCACTGGCAGCGGTGGTGGTAGAGTGGGGACTTTGGAGTGAGCTGGGATCATCGTGACATTGGGCAACTTAACCTGTCTAAACCTGTCTTCTACACAATGGGGACACGT
This sequence comes from Macrotus californicus, assembly GCA_007922815.1. Taxonomy (NCBI): domain Eukaryota; kingdom Metazoa; phylum Chordata; class Mammalia; order Chiroptera; family Phyllostomidae; genus Macrotus; species Macrotus californicus. The sequence continues at coordinate 105,495 of VMDR010001810.1, forward strand.
ATCTGCCTCCAAGGGCAGTGGCAAGGGTTAGATGGATCATGCAGGCAAACCTTTGGGCTCAAGACTGAGTCAGGGCTCTTGATACATGCAAACTTTTATTTGTATCCAACTTCATGATCTAAACCTGCTCACAGTGCCAGTTTTTGTTGATCTGACCCCCCGCCTCTACAATTAGCGTTAATAAGGCCAAAGGAGACCATGTCCACAAGGGTGCCTGGCCTTGGCTGCTTGGAAGGATGGCAGGGGAAGAGAACAGAGCAGCAAGTATAAGTCGTGCTTCAAGCAGCCTGAGACTCCTGGAGAACTGCTAGAGAGGAAGCCTGGAGGCAGATGGAAAGCTCTGAGAAAGGTGCAGGCTGGGGGAGCCATCTGCATGTGTCTGTGCCCTGGCCCGCTGGCCAGTTAGGTGCTTTCCCCTCTTTTCTTGAGTTCTTTTCCTGCTGAATGGGCTGCCACCAGACAACTGGAGAGCCTGGCACAGCTCTGGGACTCTGTACCAACGCCACGCCTCCTGACGACAGAGCAGACACGGATGGTGCTTGCACACAGCAACGTGGCCTTGTCGGGCTGCCCTCTGACTGATGCTAGCACCAGTGAACGCAGTGCCACTCCAAGGAGTGAGAAGGAGCCTCAGCTCTGGGAGTCAGGAGGCCTGAATGCAAGTCCCAGCTTTGCGTAGCCTTGGGCCTTTAGAGAGTCGGGTCTTTGTGACTGTGTGTGTGTGTGTGTTACACTCGCTAGGCCCTGCGGTCTTCCCCGCACCGACATGCATGCATTTGAAACCCTGTCCCTGGGCTTTCTCCTTAGCGGCAGCTCCACCTGTCAGGATTAGTACCCGAGGAGCAGTTCCTAACTACCAGCACCTCTCAAACCCTGATCTGGTTTTGAAAAATGAGTTTTTGCACTCTTCTACACGACTGTGACCAATGTTGCTGGAACTGGGAACTCACCAGTTCCCAGCACGTCCCGCAGCCCAGCTGCCCTGCTGCTTGCCCTCGGTTCAGCCTCTCGGCTTCCACCAGGAGCCTGCTTCTCCTCTGCCACACAGCCAAGAGTTAGAAACTCACCAATGAATCTTTGGCTCTTCTGTGCTCTTCCTGAATGAGTTGTAACTCCCTTTTTTATTTTTCCTAGCTTTGCTGTCATCTCAAGAGCCACATCCAACAGAATGCTTGTGTTTTGTTTTGTTTTTTAAGGTTTTCTTTCAATATCTCTCTATTAATCAAAATGACTTCGGCGTAAATTATATGCCTTACACAGACAGAACTCACTTAGATGACTAGAGTTGTTCGTTAGAAAGTGAAAGTAGCTGGTAATCCTTTTTCATATGTGAAAAAACTGGCAAGTCATTTAAACCTTTTTCCTCCTGGTAACTTAGAAACAATAGCAAAGTTGCTTGAATTGTGTCGCCTTTTATTTTTCCCTCCTTGTGCCCAGGATAAAGATGTCATAGAAGCTTTTATGTTCCACTCTCCTGCTAAACTCTTTAGGTAGGAAAATAATTGGCTTTTTCCTCAAGAGGAGGGTAGGAACAGACTGGGTCTGAGCTATTCTCTTGCAAATCCCGGTGGGCACTGAATAATAAAGTCTGTCTAGCTTCTCGTCTGCAACTCTTCTCGCTTTCCTTTGAACAAGGGCAGTAAGTTGCTCTTTTTCTGCTCAGTTCTCACACTGAAAAAATCCAGTAGGTGGCCAAAGAGTCTTTAAAAGACTAAAGACAGCTTCAGAGAGCCATTGGAAAGAAAAGTGCGCTTGTAACTTTGTCCAGCAAACAATGCTGGAGAAGTTGAATAGTGCAGGTGACTTATTTAGGCAAGTTACGAATGGACGTGTTTGACTACAACTAAATTAAGTTCTCCAAATAATCCCCCGAACTGGAGCTCAGACTGCGGAAGCAAGAACTCAGACCAGACCTCTCAGCTGGCCTCCTTCTAACCTCATTTTGGAGCATGGTGTCATCCTCTGCAGTGCCACAGAAAGAGCCTCGCAGGGGTTCTCTGTGGAACACAAAGAACTCTGTCAGCACCACAGCAGCCAAACCCCAGGAGCTCCACGGGCTGAGAACTTTGCCCTTTGTAAATTGCTTTTGTAAAAAAATCTAAGTTGAGGAGACGGAGATAAGGAAATTACTGTTGCTCGGCACTGTTTTATGGTTCTAGCGTGGTGTCCTGTGGTGTCCTGTGTTCTTTGATTTGAGTTATGGGACGCTAAGACGCAGACGTCACCCTGTCTCCAGTTACCTAGAACTGGCTACCGCTCAGTGCACATCTGGTTACCTGTGTGGGCTGTGTCACCGAATGTTGCCAGGAGCAGTATGCATCTTTGAGTGAAATGTTCACTGAGTGCGACTGGTGCCGTCTGCAGTCCCATGTACACACATACAGAGAGAGCAGTAAAATATACATGACGTAAAATTTACCACTTTCGCTGTTTTCGGTGGCATTAAGTGCCTTCGTATTGTGCTATCATCACCACCAACCATCTCCCCCATCGCCCCACCCCCCAACCACTGGCACCCACCATTCTGCTTTCTGTCTCATATAAATGATCACAGAATATTTGTTGTTTTGTATCTGGCTTATTTTAGTCAGCACACTTTCCTCAAGATTCATCTGTGTTGTAGCATCTGTCAGAATGTCATTCCTTTTTAAGACTGAATAATATTCCTTTGTACGTGTACACATTTTGTTTATCCGTCTGTGAACACCTAGGTTGCTTCCACTTTTTTCATACTGTGAATAATGGGCTTTTGATTCTCTTGGGTAGACATGCAGAAGTGGAATCACTGGATTGTAGGGCAGTTCTATTTTTAACTTTTTAAGGAACTGCCACACTCTTTTTCATAGAGGCTGTACTATTTTACATCCTCACCAGCAGTGCACAAGAATTCCACTTTCTCCGCATCCTTGCCAACAGTTGTTGTGTTCTGATTCTGTGATACTAGGCATCCTAATGAGCATAAGGTGGTATCTCATGGTGGTTTGGGACAATGCTTGCTTTAATGTTGGTGTTTGCTGGCATGCACAGCTGAACCCTTCTGCTGGGTTCTGTGTGATGGAACAAGGCCCCTTACCCTTTTTGTTTCCTGGAGTCTGTGGCTGCAAGCACGTGCTCTGTCTGCCCTAGCTGAGCCCTGAGGTTCTTCTGGGCAACTACGGAGAGGAGACGTGTGAGCAGGACTTGCTCTTAGTTCCGTCCTGAAGAAAGGAGGTTGAGTAGCTTGGGATGGGTCAGGACTCCTTGACGATCTTTGCCCTAAGCACTTAGGCAGGAGCCAGGCACTTAACTGGACCAATCTGCAGGGGTGTGTGCTTTCATTAGGAGGCTCACTCCTCACTGACACATGTTTCAGTTTTACCAAGATCTACTGCTTTTAAAAAAGACACTTACCTACTGCAAAAGCATTCGTTTTCTAGGGTAGATGGAAAGATGCAAGACCTATTCATCACAGGTTTATGTTTTAAGTGGAATGATTGCGTTTTAGATGATTTTGAAAATTGCGTTTCCAATCCCAGACCCTGTAATACAAGGAGTCAACACATACAGTTCAATATGGGTAAGATTCTCTACTTAAATTAGTAAAATGCAATAATGCTATTACATGAAATTTGGGAAATAGAAAAAATATAATCCTCTTCACTTTTTTTTACCATTTTGGTAAATTTATTTTCAGTCCTTTTTATTTATTTTTAAACATGTAGCTGTAGTAATATGTACATATAGTGTAAATAAACTTTCCTAAAGGGTTATGCCCATTTACAATGTCATTAACAATACAGCATATGAAAGTATTTGTTCACTTTATTATACCTCGATGGTCTTTGGGCATTTTTTCTAATTTAAGAAAAAATTAAAGCTACTTTGCTTCATATATATTTTTGTAACTTTTGTTACAAAATATTTTTTCTGGTTTGTGTTTTGCTTTTTATTTTTGACATAGAAATGGTTCATATTTATTTTTCCCTCCCTCCCTCCCTCCTTTCCTTCTTCCCCCTCCCCTTGGAGCTTAGGAGAAAGAGAGGCAAGGAAAAGGCACCTGGGGGAAGGGGGTGGGGAAGGCTTAGACCTGCCCCATAAAGAGAGCTTCAGAGACGGTTTATATTTCTGTATGGTTAAGCCACTGATTTCCAACCTTCTTCATCTTGTGGCACACATAAACTAATTACCAAATTCTGCAGCACACCACAAAATGTATTTTTTGCCAATCTGACAAAAGTTGGTATGATTTTGATTCATTCACATCACACTGCTATTGTTGTGTTGACTGTTGTCATTTTTTTTATTTGACAGTCTAAGGGAAAAGAGGTCAGTGCCCCTGAGTAAATAAATAGTCAGGTAAATTGCATGTTTTAAGAATTCTTGCAGCACACTGGTTGGAAATCACTGGGTTAAGCAATTTATGTTCTTTTCTTTTTTATATATCCCTTTAATTTCTAACTTTATGCAGTCTATTCCTTATTTGCATTCAAGTTTTAAAGTCTCTTTCCCTCCCAGTGCTACCATGCATTTTTTTCCTCCAGCAGTATGACAAATTTTGTTTTAATCTTATTTTTCTGTTTTAAAAATACATTTCTAACTGTTGGTCCTAAGGAACTTATTTGGTATAAGGAGTGAGGTAAGAATTTACCTCAGTGTTTCCCCCAAATTGGTAGCCAATTATTCCAACAATAACTAATTACTGAACAATTATTTCCATCTCTAGTGATTACTGGTGCTACCTTTATCATAAACTGACTTCTAATAAATATGTTAGACAGATCTATTCCTAGTTTATCTATTCTTTTCTATTAATTGCTTTTTTTTTTTTCTTGCATAGTCCCAGGGCCTTTTAACTATAGACTTAAAATTGTTTTAATATATACTACCCCTTTTGCCTATAGTTCTTTG
>VMDR010001811.1:0-82297 GCA_007922815.1 Macrotus californicus
CCCCACTGTCCCCTCCCCCCTCCCCTCTGGCCATTGTTAGATTGTTCCTAATTTCAATGTCTCTGGTTGTATCTTGTTTGCTGTTTTCTTTTGTTGATTATGTTCCAGTTAAATGTGAGATCATGTGGTATTTGTCCCTCTAGTTCCATCCATGCTGTTGCAGTGAATTGAATTTCTGTAATAAATACAGAACTTTAATCAATGTAGACCTCTTGAGTCAGTGTTGTTTAATTTATATCTCTCGAGAGGTTTTCCCCTTTCATCTAACTTCTAGAATACATTATCATAACATTTTTCGTAATATCCCTTAGAAGGACCACATGACATTTAGGTGCCATGTCTTGATAGTTTTTTAAGCTTTTTTTATTATGACTTTTTGAGGAGTGCTGGTCAGGTGTTTTATAGAATGTCCCTCAATTGGGATTTGTCTAATGCTTTTCTTGTGATTAGACTTGGATTGTGACCATAGTGGTGAAATGCCTTTCTGGTTACATCTTATCGAGGGTGTGTGTCGTCACCTTGACCCTTGGTTGCTGTGGGTGTTGATGTGCATCACTGGGCTGTGGAGAGTGGGTCAGGTTTCTCCACTGTGCTTTTGCTGTCGTCCCCCACCCCTTTCAGCCCGTGCTCTTTGGAAGGATGTCATTAAGCTCATTCCCTGCTTATGAAGTGAGGAGTCATGCTGCATCTCCTGGAAGGTAGAGCATCCATACACACTCTGTTGTGGGAAATTTGTCTTTTCTTCCCCATTTATTAATTTAGTTAGTCATTTATAAATGAGTATTTATTTTATACTTTGGGTTAGAAAACCAATGCAGGTAAGCCTCAACTTACAATGGTTCAACTTAAGATTTTTCGACTTTACAGTGGTGCAAAAGCGATATATATACAGTAGAAACCATACTTAGAATTTTGAATTCTGCTATTTTCCTGGGCTAGTGATATGCAATATGATACTCTGGTGATGCTGGGCAGTGGCAGCAAGCTGCGGGTCCCAGTCAGCCACGCAGTCACCAGGGTCAACAACTGATACACAATGGTGTACTCGTTGTGTTAGATGATTGCCTACTGCAGGCTAATGTGAGTGTTCCGAGCACATTTAAGGCGGGCTGGGCTAAGCTATGATGTTCGGTAGGGTAGGTGTGTTAAATGCATTTTTGACTAAATGATATTTTCGATCAGTGGTTTTATTGGGATATAATCCCATCACAAGTTGAAAAGCATCTGTACTAATGGGTTGGCCAAAAAGTTCGTTTAGTTATTTCTATAAAATAAAAGACACATTTTTCATTTTTACCAAAAACTTTATTGATTTGGAAGTTTTGAGTGTGTCAACCATGTCCTGCATGGTATAACGTTCTCAGTTCCTGTCTCGATTTGATCACTGTCAGCTTCAGCTGGTCTACCCGACCGTGGAGCACCGACCAGTGAGAAATCTCCAGCACGAAACTTCACAAACCACTTTTGACACGTTCAGTCAGTCACGGCACCTTCTCCACGCACTGCACATCTTTTTTTCAGTTGTGTTTTTACCTTTCTTGAAATGATGAAGCATAATATGCCAAAAATGTTGCTTATTTTATTCCATCTTCAATATTAAAGTGGATACTTGAAGATTCATCAGTTTTGTTAATTTTTTAAAAAATGCACGCTGATCTGACAGCTGTCACAATACAATCTAACAAAATTGTTTCAAATGAAGTTAAAGACAGCTAAGTGCTATTAGGGCCATCTTATGGGGAAAAAAACCTTTTTGGCCAACCCAATACTTTATTTTGTTTCTGAAATCGTTCTAACTTTGGCCATTGGGAGCACTTTCAGATGGCTTCTGTGGCCTTTGACACCCTCACCCTCCGCCCCATTGTGTGATTATTCTTGGTCTGAGCACTTCTGTACTTTCTGGCACCATCAGACCCTCCAGGCTCACTCATCTTGTATGTTCGCTGCCCTAGTCCTAGAGCAAGCCATTTCTCCTTTCATTGGAAAACGGTATTAGAGACAAGATCTGGATACCAGGTGTCTTCTGAGTGTTCCCTACCGAGTGTATTCCTGTGGATGTCACATGCACGTGTTACGCTTTTCTGTGCAGTGATGGGGTGCTGTTCCTACCTGGGAGTCAGCCCTGTGGTTCAGGTTTCCCTTTCTCATTAGTTTCTTATTAGTAGTTTCCACAGCTCCTTGGAAAGAAGAAAAAATATGCATTCCTAACCAATGTGCTCTTGTCCTGATTTGGGGCCATTAGTTTGAATCCTCAGGAATTTGCTAATGTACATGCATGGCTCCTGGGGGGTGGGGTAAGGTGCAGGTTAGAACCTGGGCCTTCCAGTGTCTGCTCGACAGTCTTTCTTAAGCAGCTGATTTTTAAAGTTTGTTGCATTAGGTCTTCCCCATTTCTTTGGTACAGTTGGTTGTTTTGGGAGCAGTTGATTTTATACTATATTTTGTTCATCTTATTAGATACTGGAAAGGAATTTTTAATGTTAACTTATTCCTGTCCCTAAGAGTATTTTATGGGATCCTGGTTGTTAGGACTTTTTTATCTTTAACCTGCAAGCAATAGAAATGAACCTTTTAAAGGAAATTTTAGTAAATGTTTCATTTGACTGCTTGGTGTATTGATTAGGAAACACCAACTGTGTGATAAAGAATCCTCAATACTTGGGTGTTGACACCATTAAGCTGGCCTCTTACTCGTGCTCATGGTGCAGTGTGGGTGCTGCTGGGCCTCCCACAGTTCTCTCCCTGCCCCCATGCGGCTCTGAGGCTGGTGACTGCCATGTGTGCTCTGCCATCCCCTAAGGCCTCAGAGGCCTTAGCCTGGGAAAGGAAAGGCTGGAGAAGACACATTCTGTTGTTAAAATTCTGGCCTGGGAGAGGCACACCCCTGTCCTGTTTACATCCCCCCAGGAGCACTTGTCCCGGGGCTGCGTTTGCCTTGTGTAGTGGCTCCCAAAGACAGGACCACCCTATGAAAAGGGGGCAGGTGCTCATGGTGGACCCCAGCCCATCTGCCCGTCTTGGGCTTGAGGACCACTGAATACTGACTTTATTGTTTAACTGAGGATTGCTCCCCCCAGCCTCCCCGCCCCCTTTTTGCCCTTGTTGACACTCTAAGACTGGTAAACAGTTCTGTTTTTGTGAGTACATTGCCCCAAACTGAACAATTTGTTGCTTAATTGTGACCCAGGTTCTTGCGTAATGCGCAGTCATGTAATTGTAAAAGCCTGAGGGAGAGTGTGTGCTTCGGGAACAAGTGTCTGTGGGGTTGGTTCCAGAAGACTCTGTCCAACATATCTTCTTATAAGTAGAAAGCAGAAGAAAGTACTTGAGATTCTTGCTGGATTGCTTTTGTTAATTGAGAGATTTTCTTTGAGATAATTTACAAAAATTAGAAAATTAATGTTATTTTGATTTCCCACACTCAACCTGATGAGTACGCACTTTGAATTGCAGAAGGATCAGTGGCCAGCACAATATAATGTAGTGAGGCTCACTGGTAGGTGGGAGGGAGGCAAAAACTCCCTCAAATAACTTTAAAATGTTCTGATGGAACTCCTTCCACCCAGCCACAAAACACAAAATTGGAGGTCCGTGTGTATAGAAACATTGCCTGACTTGACTGCCTCACACAGGTACAGAGTTGGGGCATTCTTTGCAAATAATGCAGCGCTGTGTAAGGTTTTACTCTTCCCTAAGCCTTCAAGGTAAGGTTTCCTACTGGTTTGGGTTAATACAAATAGCTCAGGATGTGAACTCCCAAGGGCGGGTCAGGGGGGCATCTCTGCTGTGCCTGGAGTGGGCCTCTCACTTACTGCCGCTCAGGACAGTGTTGGTGATGGACGGTTCAGAGGATTGGGCCTGTGGCCATTTTAAGTTATTTGACCTTGTCTTTGGAAGACAGTTTCTCCTCAAATGGAGTGCGCTCTTAGCACCCATGTGTGTAAGGTGAGGTTAGGCACGGGACGTAACTGTGGACAGCCTTAATTCCTTGATGCAGCGTGCCCACGTCCCCTTGGCCCTAGATGTTTGCTGAGTGAACATCTGTAGACAAGTCACTGTTGACATACAGACTTGGTGGTGGTTGTTCTTTGCTTGGATTAAATGCTTTTGGTGCTCGTGAAAGCTTTTCTTGATCTTTGGAAATTGGAAATAAGCAATGAGTGTGCCACTCATACAAACCTGATTCTCCCAGGGGCGCCCATTCTGCAAGAGAACCTAGGACGTGTTTGTTTGGTTGAGCCCCAGTGCATTGAAACTTGGGTAGGGATGGAAAATACAGGCAGAGCTTGTTCACTGATATTGGCCCACCCCCTGAGCTTGACACCTGAATCAGTGTTGTGTTTTCAGAGAGATGGAGCTGGCTCTAAACATTAAACTATTTGACTATTCCGGTTGTAAGGGGTTTTCTGTTTCTCCCTTAGTGTTCACTAAGAGGGCTGTGTGTGTGTCTGCATGTGTGTGTGCATCCAGAATCCAATTAGTCCCTGAAATCTTGTCGGGTTTTAGCAGATTCTGTATTTGAGTTCCTACAGAGCATTCTAAGCATACACAGATCTGACACCCCTGGTTCTTCAGTAGAGCACTTGGGTGCCGTGTCTGGTACACCTGACCCTTCTCCCTCTGTTCCAGCTCTGCACGTGTTCCTCGTTAGGCTCTCTGCACGGCAGATGCCGACCTCCTCTCAAGTGTTGGTGGGTCCCATCCTGGCCCCGCCCCCGCCCCGTTCTCGTCTGCACTGTGCGGGCTCCAAGCTCTGGTTCAAACCAAGGGGCTGCTTTTGTCCAGCGTGTGTTTAGTTTTCCTTTTGTGATAAAAACGGCAAACACAAACTTGTGAAAAATAGTCTGCAGTCTACAATTTCCTACGTTTTTATTCTGTTAGGGGTTTTTTTGTTTTGTTTTGTTTTGGCATAGATTTGAATAGAGCCCCTAAGTGTACATTCAAATCATAGTCCATTTTTTGTGACCGATGAGCAAAAGGCACAGGGAAGTGGGCATTTTAAAGTAATAATACAGGTGCTTCTGACGCGGTCACACAGCATTTCCGGAAACTGACGAGAACTTGGCCCCTTCCTGAGCCGACTTGGAGGATGTTTGCCATGACAACTCAGAGCTGAAGGTGCAAAACGGGTTTAAAACAGCCAGCTTGCTGAAGCACTGAAAGCTAAGTGGCAGCAGTAATTGACACAGCGTTGTTTCTGCTCTTGCACAGCCAGCGGCCGAGAGTGGGCGTGTGGGGCGTGTAGGTGGTTTCGTATCCAGGCCCCGTGGGCCACAAACGGTGAGAACTTGGGCAGAGTCTTACCTTTTCTGAGCATCAGTTTCTTTACCAGTAAAATGATAATAAAAGTAGTAAGTTAGGGTTTCTGTGAATGAGATCATTGTAAACCAAAAAAGAAAAAATCAGTTTTAGACTGCAATAAAGAATAAAAGGCATTTATTTAACCAAAAGGAGCTGCAGCCCAGGAGACACTGATTCAGCTAGCAGCCTAACTTGTGTTCCACTGAGACGAAAAGGACTGTCTTATGTTGTTGTTGTTGTTGTTATTGAATGTATTGGGGTGACATTGGTCAATAAAGTTATACAGGTTTCAGGTGTGCAGTTCTGTGGTAATCATCTGTGTGTTGTATTGTGTGTTCACCATCCTTCCCTTACCATTTGTTTTATTGTTTTTGAGTGATGTGACAGTTGCTGTACATTATATGTTACAGATAGTGCTGCTGCTCAATTATTAGAAATTGAAAAAAATAAAATATTGATATGAAGAACAGACATCATCAGTAGGAACTTCATGGTAAATGCTGAACATTCCACGTCATCTTGACAGCTCTTGAGAGCAACTGTTCCTTTATGATCTCTCCCTGTCTCCTTCATCCAAGAGGGGACCCCAGCTCAGCCTGCCATCACGGTTTCTCCCGTCTCACACCAGCTCATTAAGCATCAGCCTTTCTGAGGCGGGTGCCCCGCCAGCGCTCCGTGCTGTAAGAAGCACTGCTGGTCCACCCGCACAAGCAGCAGGGCTTTCTCACTGCAGGGAGGGGCTTAAATTCTAGTGCCAAGCCTGCTACAAGTACTTTGATTTTCCTGGTCCCAGTTTCCTTATTTGAGAAATGGAGATAATTCAGTAATTCTAGAGGCTGGAAGTCTGAGATCACGGTGCCAGCGTGGTCCGGTGAGGGCTCTCTTCAGGGTTATAATGCCTTTTTCTCTGTGTTCTTACCTGGTGGAAGTGGGGGAGGCTGTCTTTTATTTAAAAAATGTCCCGCTCAGGCTCTCAGTTAGGTCTGTTTTATGTAAACAAGGTATCTAACTGTGCAGTACTCATTGGACAGGGCAGGTCTCAGTCCATTGGTAGAAAGTCAAAGCCAGGGTTTCCCTGCAGTGGTTGACTCAAACAATGGAAACAAAAAGGGCAGAGCGCGGAAAGCCGAGGCCTCAGTGCACAGAGTAAGTGGGAGGCCCACATCAGGACACGGCCGCTAGGCTCTCATTGTTTATAGAATCTGGGCCCTCAGCTGGCCTAGGGAGTCCATTTTCAGCAGATGAATTCCTTCTCAGGGCTCACATTGAATGAATCTTCTCAGGGTACACACCATGCATATGGGTGTTTAGAATTCCTTGATTCTCCACAACTCTGTGAGGTTTAAAAGATTAATATTAATGTTGGTATTCACCATATCTAATATCAGGCAGGCCTTGTGATACATGCTGGGTGCACACCAGTAAGACCACAGGATTCTAGGTCACCCTCAGGCTAGTATCTTCAGAAATTCCAGTGAATGGCAGCATCCTAGGCCTTCTTCTGGCATTGCATTCTTAGGTTTCTGTTCTGGCTTGTGATTCTTAACCGTTTTTATTTTAGCAGCATGAAACTAAGGAAATCTACAGGCAACAGCCAGAGGCTTGCACTCAGATATGAGGCTCATTCTTGAATTCATTCATGTCTTAAACATACAAGTTTGGCCTGTACTGGTCATTCACCTTAGCAGTTGTGATGTACAACTGAACGAAACAGACAGAAATACGCCTGTACAGGGACAGCCACATAACAAACTAAAGTAAAATAACCTAACTGTATAATTGATGAGAAGGTGCTGTGTGCTGTGGGGGAAACACTGAACAGAACAGATTTGGGCCAGTAGTATAAGGTTGGGTATGATTTTGTTGTTTTAAACCAGGGGATCCATCGGAACCACCTTGCAAATTGCTTAAAAAAAAAATAACGTCCCAGGCTGTCTGGGGCTGGGCCCTAGCTTCCCTAGGAAATTCTGATACTTCAGAAGTAGGGGGCTTCCTGCTTCATTGGTTTTGGTTAAAAATGCTGGCTGTGCTCCTTGAAGATTCCGGCTCATATCTGACTTTTTTGGTTACCAGCTGTGTGGGTTTGTGCAGGGAAGACTCTGCAGTTTCCCCTCTGGCTTCCAGAATTGAATGATTCCTTGGACTCAGAGCCCTTGGGACTGTCCCTGCCAGGGTCTGTGGGGTCCTGCACTCACGGGCACTGTCCGCAGGGTGAGTGGTCTTTGTTTCACCCCTCATGGGTCACTGCACCAAGCTGTAGGATGTGTTTCACTTCTGGCACTATGGGTGACCAAAAGGTTTGTTTAGTTTTTTCCGTAGATGGCTCTGGTAGCGCTTAGTTGTCTTTAACTTCATTCAGAACAATTTTGTTAGATTGATTGTGACAGCTGTCATATCAGTGTGCATTTTTATTTATTTATTTTTAGAGGGAGTGAAAGGGAGGGAGAAAAAAGGGAGAGAAACATCCATGTACGAGAGTACCCAACTGGGGATTCGGCCCGCAACCCAGGCATGGGCCCTGACTGGGAATCGAACCGGTGACCTTTCGTTTTGCAGGCCAGTGCTCAATCCACTGAACCACACCAGCCAAGGCTCACCTGTATTTAAGAAAAACTTATCAAAATTGGTACATTTTTGTGCAGCCATTTTAATATTGAAGATGGAAGAAAATACTCAACATTTTCAGCCTATTATGCTTTAGTATTCCAAGAAAGGTCAAAATGCAACTGAAACGCAGAAAAAGACTTCTGCTGTGCATGGAGAAGGTGCTGTGACTGAGCAAACGTGTCAAAAATGGTTTGCAAAGTTTCTTGGTACTATTGACATTTTGGCCAAATAACTCTTTCTTGCGGGGCTGTCTTAGGCATTAGAAGATGTTCAGCAGGAGCCCTGGCCTCTACCCACTAGAAGCCAATAGTGGGAGAGAGCCGATGTACTCAAAATATCCAAATCAATGAAGTTATTGGCGAAAATGAAAAATGTGTCTTTTATAGAAAAAAACTAAATGGACTTTTTGGCCAATCCAATATATTTAAGCAAGAGAATTCAACTTATATAATTAGAATTAAACAAGAATATTCAGTTTGTGAATTAGCATAGTCTTAGAATTGAAATGATCAGGACAGTCTATGGGTCTAGCTATTTCCCTTCTCCTAAATCTTGATTAAGTTTTTATTTAATGAGCTTAAACAACATATAGTTATAGGTAAAGGAATAGATAATGATTTAAGATTGCAAAAGAATGCATTGAATATATAACAAAGTTTTTAAAAAACAAAATGACCAAGGAACAGATAAATCGATCAATGGAACAGAACAGAGAACCCAGAAATAGAACCACACAAATGTGCCTAACCACCTTTTGACAAACGTGTAAAAAAAGTTCAGTGGAAGGACAGACTTACAGCAAAATGGTGCCAAGCAATTGGGCATCCACAGGCAAAAAAGAAAAGAACATTGATGTCAACCTCATAGCTTGAACAAGAATTAATTTAAAATGGATCTCAGATTTCAATATCCAGTGTAAACCTGGAAAACCTCGAGATGAAAACACAGGAGAAAATCCCTGGGTGCCAAGCAGCCTTCTTAGACTTGACACTAAAAGCATAAAAAGATAAGTTGCACTTGGTCAAAATAAGAAGCTTCTGCCCTGTGAAGGACCTGCTAGGAGCACGAAAAACGAGCTACTGCCTGGGAGGAAATATTTGCAAAGCACTTACCTGACTGACAAAGGGCTAGTCTCTAGAATAAAGTACTCTAAAAACTCAACAGTAAATTAACAGCCCAATTAGAAAATGAGTAAAAAATATTTTACCAAAGAGGTAGATACAGGAGGGCAAATAAGCATATGACTGTCTAGACGTTTAATGTCATTAGTCATCAGGGAAATGTAGAGTAAAACCACAATAATACACCACTCCATGCCTGTCAGGTAGCTAAATAAGAAAATAGTGACACCACCAAATGCTGAAGAGGATGTGGAGAAACTGGATCTCTCATCTGTTACTGGGGGGAGTGTAAGATGGTTCAGCCACCCTCGAATGCACTTCGGCAGTATTTTATAAAGCTAAACATGTATTTGCCATGTGGCCCACTGATCACATTCTTAGGCATTTGTCCCAGAGAAATGAAAACTTATGACCACACAAAAATCTGTACCCGAATGTCCATGGCAGCTTTATTTGTGATAACCAAAGGCTGCAGACACCCCGATACCCTTCTGTGGGTGAAAGGTTAAACACCCCGGCCCACCTATGAACAAACACCGTGCCATGGAAAACTCCGCAGCATCAGCACCGAGTGAACTGTGGTATGTGCTACCACTTGGATGACCTTGGTGGGCACTGTGCTGAGTGCAAAAAGCCAGTCTGTAAGGGTCATGTGCTGTATGGTTCCATGTCTGTGACTTTCTCGAGATGTCAGAACTATAGGTTAGAACAGGTGAGAGGTTGTGAGGGGATAGGGTGGGCTGAGAGGGTGAGTGTAGGGCAAGGCCGCTCCTTGGTGGCAATGGAGCAGTACATGGATCTGCACATGATGTCAGCTGCACAGAACCACACATGACACACGGGCATGCATGCAGACACTAGTGAAATCTGAACAAGACCTGTGGTTTCGCTAGCAGGATTGCCCCGATGCCACTTTCCTAGGATTTTTTACATAATTTATTTTTCCTTATTATTGACACTAATACAGATGTCCCCATTTCCTCCACTGCTTCCTCACCTCCACCTACCCCCTGCTCCCTCTTTCTTCTGGCCATCACCACACTGTTGTCTCTGTCTGTGGGTGATGCAGCACCCGCCCCTGACAGCTGTCAGTCTGTTCCACGTATCCATGCCTCTGTTTCTATTTTGTTCATGAGTTTATTTTGTTCATTAGATTCCACATAAAAGTGAGATCATGTGGTATTTGTCTTTCTCTGACTGGCTTATTTCACTTAGCATAATGTTCTCCATGTCCATTCATGCTGTTGCAAAAGTAAGATTTCCTTCTTTTTTACAGCCATGTAGTATTCCAGTGTGTAAATGTACCAGCTTTTTTCTATCCACTCATCTACTGATGGGCACCTTGGGCTGTTTCCAGATCTTGGCTACTGTAAATAACGCTGCTATGAATATAGGGGTACAAGTATTCTTTTAAATTGGTATTTCCAGATTCTTAGGATATATTCCCAGAAGTGGGATCGCTGGGTCAAAAGGCAGTTTGAACTTTTTGAGGAACTTCCATAGTGTTTTCCACAGAGGCTGCACCAGTCTGCATTCCTACCAATAGTGTATGAGGGTTCCCCTTTCTCCACATCCTCTCCAACACTTGTTGTTTGTTGATGATGGCCATTCTGACAGGTGTGAGGTGATATCTCATTGCGGTTTGAATTTGCATGTCTCTGGTGATTAGTGACATTGAACATTTTTTCATGTCTGTTGGCCATCTGTATGTCCTCTTTGAAGAAGTGTCTATTCAGGTCCTTTGCCCATTTTTTGATTGAATTGTTTGTCTTTTTGGTGTTGAGTTGTATTAAATTCTTTATATATGCCCATGTTTTAGAAATTAACCCCTTATCCAATGTATCACTGGCAAATATGTTTGTTTTTCCGTAGAGAGGGTTCCTTTTTCATTTTGTTGATGGTTTCTCTTGCTGTGCAGAAGCTTTTTAGTTTGATGTAGTCCCATTTGTTTATTTTTCCCTTTATTTCCCTTGCCCCAGGGGGACATATCAGCAAAAATATTATCCCAAGAGATGTCTGAGATTTTACTGCCTATGTTTTCTTCTAGGATTTTTATGGTTTTGTGGCTTTTGATATTGTGCTACAGGTTATAGGATATCACCACTGGGGACACAGGACTTGATATACTACTTCCTTTGTAACTTCCTGTGGATTTATAATTACTTAAAAGTCTATCATCAGGGTTCAACCAGAGAAGCAAAACCAGTAGGAAATAATGTGTCTGAGAGAGAGGCAGAAAGAGTGATACAGTATCCCCACGAGGGATTTATCACACAGGATTCACTTACAGAGTTGTGGGAGCAGCCAAGCACATCTGAAGTCTGTGGGGCAGGTGGACAGGAAGGGGAGGTCATGGTCAGCTGGCAGGAGCAGTTTGGAGTCTCTTAACACCAGGGAAAGCCTAAACCGCCTTTCAAGGTTTCATCTGATCAGGCCAGGCCCACCCAACGTAATCTTTCTTTTGAATAATTTCAACCAATTAGGACTTCTAATAACATCTGCAAAATCCCTTCCTAGCAACATCCAGATCAGTGTCTGACTCAGTGGGGACTGTGATTCAGCCTAGTCAGGGCACTTAATATTGTGACAGCTTTTCCATGTCAACCCTTAGATAACCACTTCATTCTTCTTAATGTGATGTGGATGTTCCGTAATTTCTGACAAAATATTCTTTTGTACAATTTGAGGTTGACATAAGTTGCATTAGTTGAAAGGTTGTAATTTCTGGCATACTGTAATATTTAAAAAACAAAAATGATTCATTGCTCTTTAAATATTTTAATCTAAAACCATCATTCATTAAAAAACCCCAGGGATAGGCTTTTGATAGCCAAATTTTACGTTGTTCCTTTGCCTTTTGGCCTTTCAGGCCGTCACACTCTTTAGTGACAGAACTAGGGATAGGAATCAAAGCTAGAATATTTATTCACTGCAACAGTAAAGGCTCCAAGGGTTAAAGAAGTTTATCACAATTACAAATGCACAGTTGAACAAAACGACGTAATGTATCACTTTCATTTATAATGAATTCTTAATAACCCAGTATTTTGAATGTATTCTTCAAATGGCTGTGGATTTAGTTTTGGTTAATTGCTGAACTCATGACTTACTGCTTAAAGTGAGACAGCACTCAGCATCGGTTTTATTTCTTTCTAGTTTTTGTAGTTTTAAGTTCTGAGAAATGTTCCCACATAAATAAATATGTGGGAGAGGAAAGAGTTCCTCAGGTCCTTTCAAGTTACATGCCAAAAATTGTTGTGGTCTATCATCAAAAATTATTTTTGATGATCTGTGAGCTGAATATTTAACTAGGTCCTGTCAGTTTTGTTGAAAGCAAAGAAGGGCTTGCCAGTGGGTCACCGAGGCATCGCCGTATCTCAGACCGGTCCTGGGTTTGCACCTCAGGTGTTCATTTCCTGGAGGGACAGTACACCTGAGTGTAATCAGAATGATTATAATTACAGCAAGTATAATTAGAGTGAGAGGTAATTTTTTTTTAAAGTGGACCAAACAAGTTGACCAGGGGTGTTCCCACAAGGAGAATCATTTTTTGGAAAGAGTACATTCTGGAAGGTGAGGATCTTGACATTGAGATGCTGAGAGCTGCCCACACTCAGGAACCTCCCGGAAGTCTTGGGATACCTCTAGGGCTATGTTTCTTCCAGCATGAAGCTGGTTGCCTAATAATCTTTAGGGGAAAAGGTATATTTAGTCAAAACAAGTTGCCAGGTGGACATGAATAAACTTCAATCTGTATTTCCTGTGGGGCTTCTCAGACCTTCAGTGTGCTAATGCCCACGAGGGGACTGCTGTGTGGCTCATCAGCAGAACTTCCTTACTGACTTGCTCAGGGAAGGGACATGGGCATGGGCATGTGTGTGGCATCCTGGGGGATGCTAGTGTTCCGCAGAATACACTTTGGAAAACGCCAGATGCAGGCACGCCTCTTTGTCTCTTTTGGTATATGAGAAGCATGAAATCATCAGCCTGTATGTGACCAAGTTAGAGGCCACCTGTGTTACTTGCAAAGTCCTCAGGGTTTGGTGGTGACTTTGGGTGTCACCAAAGAACAAATAGAATAATTGAATAAACAACCCAGAAGTATAGTGGATCATGCTCTTATTTTTGAAGAACACCCCATGTCCCTGCAGTTTACTTGGGCAGGAAGTGGTCTTTTTGTGCCCTGACTTTGGGAGGGGACAGCTGTGTGGCTGTGGCAGTGGGCTAGATTTTCACGTGTGCTGTTGGTTCTGTGAATCTTCTCATATGAAGGCAATGTTTCCCCACAGCTGTGTTTTGGAGAGTGAAATCGAAGAATGACACTCTCTTCAGATAACATTGCTGTGTGTATCAAGTGCTTGTTCTGGCACTCCGACCTCCACAGCAAAGCAGACTCTAAACTTTCCTGGGGCCATGAGCACTGAGGGCTGGAAGTTAAGGACTGAGAAGTCTCAGTGAGTGTACCTCTTGAGACAGTGTACCTCTTGGCTACAGGGGAACATACATTGTTACCTCTAGGAAGGTACCTAGTGAGGGTTCAGTTCTTTTCTGTGATCATTTTCCTTCCAAACAAAACCCCGAGGCCCCTTGGTCATGGTTCCCACACTCTCCCAGTGGAACCTGGAGGTGGTCAGTGCCGTGCGGCCCTCCCACAGTCCTTCTACTGTGTTTGCCCTTTTCTTTCCAGACAGCACTAACATTTGGGCATAATAACGACAAGTACAGTAGTTACAAAAGCCAAGATTTTTCATGTAGGAATTCCTTGGGGTGGAATGAGTAAAAATATCAAGCTGTTTTTCATGCAAGCATGCTACTTTAGAAACCTTATTTACTGTGCATAATTTGTGACATCTAGATTTACTCTGTAAAAAGGTTTAAATATCCCTTTCCTGTATTAGCCCATTGTACAAACCGAGAATACCAATAATGAGGAAGGTTGAAGTCTCTATTTAAAAATTCCCCATCTCCTGTTTGTTCTCTGCCCAGTATAAATTGTTTATTCCTTTAAATGTGGTTTCTGCCTGGAGCCACCTCCCTTCCATAGTGCTCATCATTGGGAGCTGACTGTATTGAATTACTCTTATGCACTCTTACAATGAATGTTGTCGTTTTAAGGTCTTCTTTTTCTTTGTGATTCTTTTGTTCCCTAGCGTCGTCCCCCAGACTACAGTAATACTCAACAATGATCGGCAGAACGCCATTGTAGCCAAGATGGAAGACCCCTTGAGCAACAGGGCACCGGATTCCCTGGAAAATATCATTAGCAAGTCAGTAGCCACAACACCATTCCCCTTTCCACTGCCACTGCCACTGCCACTGCCACTGTGATGAGTCCCCTTGAGGACAGATCAGTGTTCTGAGCTGGGCACATTCGGGCATTTCTGTCCTCAAACGGGCGGGGCATCGTAGGCGCAGCCCACCGTTCTTTGCGGTTGGAAGGGCTGTGCCGGCTGCCGGGCTGAGGTCCCGTCGGGTGAGCTGGAGAAGAGCGAGAGCGAGCGGTTGCGGGAGAGGCAGCATTGGGGACTGCTGCGTCCCGTGTAGTGTGTGGTGCTGGGACCTTGTGCTGAGTGTCCACAACAGCCGGTCATGCCCTTATCCTCTTACCTGCTCACGGCTTACTCACATCTGTCTGTCTGTCTGTCTGTCCAGCAGCATGTCAGGTGAACAGACATCCTCATGTAAGTTTGCTAAGTGGTGGAGACATTTTGAGGTGGTGGCTTTTTTCTTACACCTTTTACTTTTGAGACATTTTGAATGTAACCTTTGTCAGACACGGGAGTGCATAAAGGGCATTGTCGCCACCCTGGTGTGACCGTGAAGTGTGCAGCAGGTGGCCCGGGGGGCTCAGCTTTTCCTGATAAGGTGTCCCCAAGAGGGCTCTTTTGCTTTTTGTTTCCTACCCATGTCTTCTCAAAGTTCTGTTTTGCCTTTTCTCTCAGTCTCCCTTTCAGACTGTTTCTCTTCCAGCTGTGTCCTCTTTTCTTTGTGGTTGTGGCCTGGGTCTCTGGGAGCCCAGCTGTGCTGCCTAGGGCCCGTGTGCTGGGGCACAGGGAGACTGGGTGGCGAAGTCTGGGTATCTAGGTGCTCAGAAGCTGAGGAGGTCTGGCTGGTGGAGAGGAGGCAGGGTCAGGCATGCCTCTGGAATGGCTTGGGTGGAGTGAGCCGTCAGTCTGAGCCTTTAGGACAGGCCTCTGTGGAATGGAGAAAATGCAGCACCCTTCTCTGGGTAGGGCCAGGATTGGAAACACGTTTTGATGTGCAAATAGGGAAATCGTGCTTTTCTCCTTTTTCTCAGTGCATAGCAGTCCACGTGAAGGGACGTTGAAAGGGTCGTTAAAAAGGCAAGTAGCATGTCTCTGGATAATCTTTTCTTTTTCTGTTTTCTTTTTTCCCTTTTTGAGTACATTTTGGAGCTGGACTGTGTCCTGCTTTCCTGGCAATATCTCATTGCTCTGTGCAGGACCCCTGGTGGTGGTGAGGCTATTCTGTCAGAGATACTTGACTGGCTTTTTAGACCCATTTCAACGTTTTTGTGAGCGGGAATAATCGAGAGTGATAACTGCATTTTCAAAGGCCGAGTCATTTCTAGAATGTCTGGGTCAATGGAATCTCTAGCTATACTTCTTCTTAATTTCGTTTTTCCTTTGAGATAGCCTTACAAGTTACTTTTCTGTGAATGTCAACGTCTGTAGGAATATCTCAGATGACAGCATTTAGGCCTTGCACCACAGAAAGCTGTGATTTTGCTTCATGATGCAAATACTTTTTTAAACGTGGAAAATGAGATACTGTTTCTTCCAACCCTGACTGTTTCCTGGCACTAAATGGCTATTCATCTTGGTAGAAGGAGCTGCATGGGAAGACTGTGGCCCACCGCTCCGAGCGAAGTTAGTCTCTGACCAGGGAAGGCGAGCAGAGCACGGCAGTGACTCGGGCTGGTCTCTGCCTGTCCGCTGCGCGGCTCTCACAACACTGATGCTGTTTTTGTTTCCGCTCAGCGCGGTTCCGGGGCGTCGGCAGAACACCATTGTGGTGAAGGTGCCGGGGCAAGAAGACAGCCACAACGAGGACGGGGAGAGCGGGTCCGAGGCCAGCGACTCCGTCTCCACCTGCGGACAGTCGGGAAGTCAGAACATAGGGAACAACGTCACCCTCATCACCCTCAACTCAGAAGGTGCGCCCCCAAAGCCTCCCTTCATTTCCTGAATAGCAGTTCGCCCCTCGTCTTAGAAAACGAATATATGTTTTTGTTTTTAAAAAGTGATGAAATACAAATATGATAAAGAAAGTGAAAATAACCTGAAAAATGCCACGTCCAGAGCTCTCTGTAAATCTTCTGGGATTTTTCTATGTTAACATACACACTGATTTACGATTTTATAACTTGCTTTTTTCCTTTGCATAGTAGAAATCTTTCCATGTTAATACAGATTTGGGTAATCATTTTCAGCCAGTTTCATGTACTTAATCAAGTTTTGGAGGCTTTCTAGTGATGGATAGTTGTAATTTTTACAGCCAGTGGTATGGCTACTAGTTGGCTCTTTGTCTTGGACAATCGGTCGGGCCCTGTCTCTCTGATCTTCTGATGAGGGCCTGACGTAGACCCTCAGGGCGATTGCACCTTCGAGTCCAGTCCATGCCACGAGGTGTGTCAGCTCTTCCAGAGAGACTTAGAGGGAACAGTGTGGCATGGCCGTTAGCCTGTAAGTGAACCCGTTTCACCCACAGTGGGGTTCCTATTCCTCCTTCCTCTTTCCTGCCAAGGCCTGAGACACACTCTCTCCTGTCCCCTGGTCCGTGCGGCTGGCCTGGTGTGCCCTCCGAAGGATTCTGCCTCCTGGTACCTTTGTCATGCGTTTGGGGGCTAACTCAATGCTTCCCACACAGTCAGTCCTTCCTACAGCATGAGGAGGAAGGGGGGGAGCTCAGACAAAGTTGGTGTTGGCACTGAGGTCAGAAGTCTGTAGTTTGTCTATTAGTAGGAGCTTGTGGGGTTTTTCTACTTCTGTGTCTAAGTTGCTGATTTTTCCCCAAAACAAAGGTAGATATTTCTCCTGAACAAATATTTTCCTATTAGAAAGAGTTGTTACCATATCTGAAACGTTAAAAACAATATTTTTCTGAAAGTTTCTCTTACATAAATTGATTGGAGTGGGATGGCAGAGTAAGGGGGAGAAAAGAGAACTATGGGCAACCTCTTTTTGAAAGTGAACTCGAGCTTGCACACCTTAAACTGCACCATGTTAAGCCGCACAGTTGGAGCGGTTTCTAGCGTTCGCACAGAGCTGTGCGACCACCACTGACTCCAGAACATTGTCACTGCTCCGTAAAGAAACCCATGCAGTCACTCCCAGTCCCCTCCTCCCAGTGCCTGGCAGCCACCAGTCTGTTTTCTGTCTCTATGGACCTGTCTGTTATGGACCTTTCATGTGCACGGAATCATGTAATGTCATCCACGTTGTGGCTGGCATCAGCATGTCATTCGTCCTTACAGCTGACTGAGGTCCAGCCACATGGGTAAGACCACATTTTGTCTGTCCGTTCATCTGTTGATGGACACTTGCTTGTTCCCACTTTTCTACTGTCATGCACAGTGCTGCTGGGCACATGTGTGTGCAGGTTTTTGTGTGACAGCGTGTTTTTGTTTTTCAAGAAATTGGAGTGAAATTGCTGGGTCAGGGCAATTAGTTTTTTTACACATTAAATTTGAGGGAAAGAGAGATTTGACTTACCCTCATGGGTATTGGATTAAATCGTATTTGCACGAGTTGCTCTTACTCTTTTTTCACGTGGATTTTGAGTAAATACCTACCAGGTCTGGCTACCCGCTTCAGGTCTAACGTTTGTTTGGTTAAACTGCATCAGCTAAGGGACATAATATTGGATAATGTTGGGAGAGTCTGGGGTTATCATAAAAGCAAAAAATTTCATGATTTAAATTTAGGTTTCTTAATGTGATTGGTTAGTGTAAAATATGTTTCAATGGAGGGAAACAATAGATTGAAATTAAAATGAACATACAAAAAGAAATCAAAATTTGAGCATATTAGTATCTGTGAGAAAAAATATGGATTTTGTTTGTATCTGCGTCTAAGTTCTTTAAATATGAGGTGACACACTTTGTGTAGAACATTTTTCTTTAGCAAAGCCTTTGAGCAAATTTTATAACAACATTTAAAACCTATCATTTCCCTCTTTTTTATTAAAAAAAGGAAAAAGAAAACATTGTTTCTCTCAAACACGACTTCGATGTACAACACAGATTGTTAGGATTGGGGCAAATTACGGAAATCTTTCTGATTTTAAATTTTATTTTGAAGAAGAGGTGATAATTCAAGACCATTCTGTTTTACCATTTCATTAGGAGAAACATTTTGTAATAAATATGTTTCACTGACACTGCCCTTGGGGAGGTTCCTCCAGCAGTTTCAATGTGACGAGAGCTTGGATTGAGCAGTTTTAGTTGGCACAGTGGTTTGGGGAAGATGATGCAGAGGCAGATGGATGGAGTGGTCTTTAAGTCACTGCTGTGTATGTGATGTTGGAGAAAGAGCTAATCCATTAATGTCTCTTGTATCAGATTTACTGCTGACCTGTAGTGGCATCATCTGTTAAGTATTTCTGTGAGATTTACGAGTGCACTGAAGATGGGATTAGCCGTCTCCTGCCGTGTCCTCCCCCAGACTAGAACAACTTGCTCAACTGGAGAGAATGTCAAGTCAGCTAGTTTATATTAGAGAAACGTTATTAATATGCAAAGCGCTAAAGGGCCATAGGCTTGTCTTTAGTTCCTGATTAGAGCCCAGAGCTGTAACAAGACAGATTGTTCTTATCTTCTTACAAAAATATTTAAGCGCCTGAAGTTTTAGAGAACCACAGGTATCAAAATGGTTACTTCTGAAGAATTCTAAATGGTTTGCATGGATTGACATGCTGTTTTATATCAAATTTGGAGTTGCTTTATATACTTTATTATTAAAGGTACTATATAATTTGATCCCAATATTTTGCTTAGGCAATTCCAGTGCCATGGCATCAACTCAGTAGAATAAGAAAAATGTGCTAACTTTTGAGAGCAGTGAACAATAGACTTATTCCCTAGTTTTTACTCTGTCTATCCTCGGAGGTTTTGGTCTTTGTGTTCTTCTATTTGTATGAAGTACAGAAAGTATGTTGGGTATACTCCTTCAAAGAGCAAGCTGGCTAATGAATTAGAGAAACAAATGAGCACACATGGACCAGAATGGACTCTGTCAATTGATAAAGGGGTTTAGTTAGATTCTTAATGAAGAGTTTAAATTTTTGCTCTTTATGCATGTGATAATTCTCAGAAAACTTGACTAATCCTGTGCATAAAATGTTGGGTACTTAGTTTTAGTGCGAAGGTTGTATTTCAAGTGTAATTGAATTAATATCAGAGATTGGCCTCATGACTGTTCCAGGCCCAGTCAGAAAGCTGACTTACATGGTAAATAACTGTGATACACTCAGTGAGGGGGCTAAAATGTAGTTTGGGAGAAGCAGTTCATTTGTGAGGGGTGGTCAGTCACAGTAATGGGAAGCCAAGTCATGTTCTCCGGGATGTTCATGGTGCCGGGGGCTAGGAAGTAAGATTAATACAAATTGCTGGTTTCATAAAACATCAGCCTTATATACATAAGGAGGGAAATTTAGCCAAAAACATTTCTTGAGAATTTATTTCCATAATTTATTTTACAGAAACTTATTTTTACATAGATTTTTTGTGTGATAACATTAAGACACATTTTATTAGTGGTCATACGCTGGCTGCTAAGAAGAATAGGGTTACAGACAGGTTAGTGACCAAAATGAAATCAAGTTGATAAAGAGGAACTAGCATGAGAATGTCCGTGGGTGTTTGAGCATGACCGTGTAGTGAACGCTGCACTTCTCCTAGAGCAGAGAAAGGGGCGGGAGGACCGCCTACAGCAGTGTCTGGGAGGGCGAGTCATTTCATTATCTCGTGCTGAATTTCAGAATGGATGGCACGCGACACTGGACATCCTGTCTGTGCCCAGGGTGCCCACTCCTTCAACACTTGCTTTTCATAGTCGAGTTCATGACAATATCCATGCTAAGCAGGCAGAAGTTCATGGGGAAAGATGCCCTCTTGGCCCCACTCCGATGTTGAGGATTTGACCCCCTGGCCATCCTGGCCTGAGTAGGTGGCCTTGACCTTGGTCAGTGGTGTATGGTCATTCTCTGAAAATATGCTCATAGTGGTGGGAAAAGAATTGACTCCACTACCAAAAGCTGTTTGTTTTTTCCTTTTTCCTGTATCATTATCCTCTATGTGACTTAACCTTCTTGAATTGCCATTGAAAAAACCCCAAATTATCAACCTGGGTAAAGCTTAAAGATGTCACATCACTCCCAATAACCATGTATGTTTGGGCCACAGGTACAAAGTTACTGTTTCTAAAACCAAAAAGGGGTTAGGGGGTAGGGTGTTATTGACACTGGAGGTGTCACACGTGAATGAAGTTCACAATCAGAATGTAAATGCCTTAATTTATAAGGGCTCAGAAATTGGTGCCAGATTTTACATACCATGTGACCCAGTGCTCGGAGGAAAAGCCTCATTTGGCTCATTCCCGGCCCCGTCCGTCCCTCACCAGACTGTGGGCTCCCCTGGTCCTCACCTCCGGCACCTTATCCGTCACTTAAAAGCCATAGGTCTTTTTCCCTGGCTCATCCTTTCACCCCAGAGTTAATAGTGTTTGCTGCCCAGGTTGTCTGGTGCAGGAGAGGGACAGGGTGGGGTGATATTACACTGAAACATTTGAAGCGTGAGTTAAGCACCTTGGAGTGAGGGTCAGAGGAGAAGTAGTGAATACTGGGTTTTGGGAGCAGCTCAAGCATGGACTGAGCACTCGGGTTTTAAAAACTTGTTGGTGAACTTAAAGCTGGGAAAGGGCAGTCCAGAGATTGGCTTGAATATGCATTTAATACTATTTTGGAAATAGCTCACAAATACCTTGTACTCCACCTATTAATGTTTGACCCAACACATTTCCTAAAGCAGCTTCTGTGACTGACCAGCCCTGCTGCCCCTGAAGGCATGAAGGACAGCGTGGTCCTGCAGCTTTAGAGCCCCAGGTACAGCAGTGCAAGGGCTTAGAGGCCCCCCCGTAGCCTTTTCTAATTGTTCCTTTTTAAATGTACACAAACCTTTGTGTGCTCTGTGCTGCATGCACATTGCAGCCAGCCTAGTGGGTCTAACAGCGCCGTTTGTTCTCTCACAGCTCTGGAGGGCAGAAGTCTTTGCTCACAGGCTCACAAAGCCTGAGTCAAGGTGTCGGCCATGCTGGACTGGTGTCTGGAGGTGCTGGGGACGATCTGCTTTCAAGGTTACTTAGGTGTTAGCAGGATTGGGCTCTTGTAGTTATAGGACCAATGTTCCTATTTTCTTATTGGCTGTTGGCCAAAGACTGCGCTCACGTTCTTGCCCCTTCATTTTACAGTGGTCTTCTCTCGTGTTAGGTCCCCGTGACCCTCTACTATCTCCATCGTCCCTGTTCCCCTCTGCCACCATCAGAAAAAACTCTGTTTTTGCCGGCCTCACATGATTAGGTCAGGCCCACCTGGATGCCCCTCCACCCTAAGGCGACTGATCAGTGGCTTTAATGGTATCTGTGGGATCCTTTTTTCCATGACAGAATCATGTGCAGAGGTCACGGGGCCACCTTAGCGTTGTGCCCACCACACACAGCACAGCACGGCTTCAGTTTTGGTGTTGTGGTGTGTGTAGCCGTCAGGCGCACTGGACTCCGAGGGTGTAGACAAGACTCTCCCGGAGCAGGCTTCCCAGTCTTCTAACCACCGACGCCTTTGTAAACTGAAAGATCTGAACAGTGGAGGTGTCAAAAAACCTCAAAGAAATGTCACGCTGACCTGTGTCTTTTCAGACAGCACATGTCATCTTGCCATATGAGATGTCCTGCCCCTTAACTCCTAACCCCGACTGCCTCTCAGTGACACTGACTCCTCTCCTGGTACGTCTTGGCGTGAGTCAGGCCGCAGCTCTCTTCACCCCTTCACTCATGGATGTGGTGGAGACTCCGAGATCTCTGATGGAAAGGGGAGAGCAGAGCGATCATAGTCGCTGCCATGATGTGAGCGACTCCCCACCCCAGATTCCAGTCTGGCGAGATAGCCGATGGTGAAGAAACGTGAGGGCGGAGAGTTGTGCAAATAACTGAAACTACACCCCCCCCCCGCCCCCGCCCCTGCAGAAATGCGGAGGGTAGGCAGAAGGAGGCTGGGGCAGGACCTGAAGTGTGGGGTCAGGACATGCTGAGGCTGTAATTCAGGCCTTCGTTTAACTCCATTCAGGTGGTCGTTAGCCATCAGGGTCATTAGCCCAGTTACAAAGAACTCAGGCTCGTGGCCGGGTACCGACTACTTCAGGGATGGTTGAAGAGTTTTTTCACTTTAAGAAGTGTTTGAGCATTACTGGTAAAATCTCTATACTAGAATTGTTGATCTAAAATTGATCTAAATTGTTGATCCTACTCAAAAAACAAAACAAAAATAGCCCATACCAGAAAAGCATTTTACAAGAAAATGGTAGAATGTACCATTTCTAAATTGAAATCTCTGTAATTTGTAGTTTGGGGAATGCCAAGTCTTACAGATTTCTGAAATTCTCAAATTTTGTTTTATGCAATTATAAAATCCAGATTTCATAGAAAGGACAACCTGTTGGAAGGCCACCTGGTCTTCACAGTTGTCCTCTCCGCATGTAGCTGTTCACGTGGTTCAGGACATACCATGCCTTTCCCTTCTCTTTTGATCATCCCCAGCCCCTACCCCACCCCAAGTACTGCCCTGGCACATGGTTGGGATGGTCTTTTTGAAGCATCTGTATATGACATCATAGATGTTTAGCTAGCAGATAGCCAGAGTTGACATGTTGTGAAAAATACAGCTTTATTTTTACATAAATCAAAATGGCCCCCCGGGACCCCGAAATTCCCCAACACATGACTGTTTATGGGACAGAGAACTGTAAGTAGTACACCAAGATGTTCCATGTATTGCGCATGGGATTCTTACTCTCTACCTGGGGTGGGAGAGACCAGTTCTTGTAGCTACAGTGAGCCCGTGTCCCGGCCCTTGAAGCACTTGGAGCCGTGATGCACGTGCACAGTAACGCAGCCTGAAGGGTCGGGGCACTGGCTTGAGGTCTCCTGCTCACTGAATTCTGCGTGGATTTGTTTTCTGTTACCCTCCATGTTTGCAACTGTTTCTTATCTTTTCTGCATGTGTTGCTTTTGAAATTCATAAACAGTTTGGGCGGTCTTTTACAACAGCCCGATGAAAACTAGTTTCGGGTCTAGATGAAGAGTACAACTGACACCAGCTCGTGACCATGATGAGTCTGTTCTCTGAAGACTTGCTTAGAGACAGTGGAAGCTGACCTTGGGGAACTAGATTGACATGAGGTCTGGTGTGTTGTGGAATTGACACCATGTTTCGAGTCTTTGCACAACCCCAAAGCGTTTAGGGAGCCATGAAGTATTGCCTCTTTTGGTTTGGTTGCTGTCCTTTGAGCCGAGGCTGCCACAGGCAGCAGTCACCTCTCACGGCTGTAGAGAACTGAACAGCTAGTCGTGGTGATCGCCGATGGACCGCAGCTCTCAGCAAGGGTGCGGGGCGTCTCGGAGCAGAGGCAACACTATCGGGGTCCACGGGTGTGTCCACGCAGCACGCTTGTGGAAAGTGGGCACTAGATCCCTCACTCTTTCCCCATAAGAGCTGCTGACACTTGGGGACACTGCGACTCTTGAGATGTTTCGTGTGGCTGGCGGCTGGAACACCACGGGCAAAACCATGTCATCTTTGGAAAGAGGTGAGGTGGTGGGTTAGGCTACATTGGTGCGAGGTGGCATTTGACTACCCAGCCTTGCACTTCGTGAGGTCATTCATACACAGGATGTGCTAGTGCCACTGTCTGCAGACATGGGTTTTGCTGTTTGCTTTGGAGGAGCAAGGATACATTGTATAAAGTCAGCTTAGCTGTCCAGCCAGCCTAGCAAGAGCCCGAGTTGCAGGAATACATGTGAAGGCCTGGTACATAGTAGGTGCTGAGTAATGATTGTCTGGTTTTCTGCACCACACGACCCACTCTTATCCTTGGAAGAGACCTTTGTTTTCAAGTCTAGGCCTTGGGGAGAGCAGAGTGACTGGGAGCCAAGGCTGACTGGCATTGTTGGCAGGAATGTGCGTCACAGTCTCAGGGGAATGTATGTATGTGTGTATGTATGTCGACAGGTGGGGAAGGAAGCATAACAGCGGCTGGTTGTGTTTCTTGGTTTTGAACTTGACCACGGGAATGTGCTCGTCCCTTTCATCTCAATGCTTTCTCCTGTTCATTTCATTTTCCTGGCACTAAAATGGAACCTCAAAACAAGTATGTGTATTTTAATGGTAAGAAAGTTCAAGTTACTGCTGAAGGGTTTTCATTGTAGGCTTTTCAGGAGTGCCAGTTAATTTCATTGAAGATTTAAATGATTGGAATAGAAAGCAAGTTTATTTTTCTTATAATTTGACTGGTAGTTTTCTAATAAAGCTACTAGAATCTTTCTATTGTTTCACATGCCAAAACCGGACCAAGCAATTTTAGTAAAATAAATATACCCTTTCTGAATTGTCAAAGGGCGAATTTCTCAAATTTCTCAAATATTTATGTGGGCAGGTGCTCTGTCTTGTTTTCCATTTGAAAGACACGATTCGTTGTCACTGGGAAGAAGTGGGGATCCGGACAGAGATCTGGCTCCGAATCGGAGGTGAATTAGGGCCGAGAGTTCCCGGGGAGCAGGGCTGAGTCGGCAGGTGCACCCAGCGTGACTCAGATGAGAAGTGCGCACCCAGTGACCCCACCAAGCCTCTCTTCTTGCCAGGGAGCTTGGAGGTGCTACCTGTCTCCTCAGGGCCCCACGGATGGTGATGGGGATCCCTGTCCTCTGCTCCCTCTGACCTGGGTCTCCTGTCCCTTCCCATGGCAATGACTTTCAGCTCTGTGTTGTCAGAGTTGCTGGAGCCTGTATTTCTTGACTACCTAGTTCAGACTTTTTGCTCTAGAGGTGACCGTGCAACTATGATTCATAGGGCATTTAGTGAAGTTAGGAATGAGTAGGTTGTACATAGGTTATAAAATGCCTTATAATATCTTGAGATGTTCGATTGAAATGAAGTTTCCGGATAATTTCCTGCACTACCAGAGAAATTTTAAGTCATTATTTTCTGGACTGATAAGAAAAGTTAATTTTTAGACTAATTTATTTTTTTGGGGGGAAGGAACAATATTCCCAGAAATAATAACTACTGTAGGAGTTGAAAATGACATTGTTTGTCCTCCAGAACATTCCAGTTACATTTCTGGAAGTCTGTCTACTTTCGTCCTACCAGCTTTTGTCCACAGGCAAGGCACCAGTGGGAGTGGGGTCGTTATGGGACATTGAAGCACATCTTACGGTGGGCCCGCTGAGGAAACAGCCCTCAGGGGCCCGCTGAGCCCACCCGAGGCTCTCTCCAGTTCATGTTTCTCATGCTCCGTGTTGGGCAGTCACCTCCTCAGCTGAGAGGGCAGTGCTGCGCGTTTCACCTGGGACCCTCTGGCACCACCTCTCACAACACTGTTAGCAGGAACCCATCTGGGGGCCCCGAGGTGTTTCTGATTAGTCAGTCCTACTGGTGATCAGTTTTTACATAAAAAGTGCCTTTCATTTATAAATTGTTTTGTTAATTTAACATCATGTTTTGCCTTCAAAAGAATTAAATTCCATAGATTAAGTCCTTTTTTTTTCATTCTTCCTCTTGAAGCAATTTGAAAATATCTGCCTTCACACACATGTGCCCCCTGTGACTGTGGAAATGGGCAGTCAGAACTCTGGCCTGTGGACACGTTTTCTTCATTGTTCCTGGAACCAGGGAACTCTTCAGTGGGTGACATTTGCAGGAAGGATGGCTCCTTCTCCTGCATGTCACTGGTTCAGCACCAGAGTGAAGTACCGGGTTTAGACAAGGTGAAGTGCTTCTAGCACAGGTGTGAGCGTCAGAGGCCCCCTGCTCCCCGGCAAGCTGGGCAGGGCCTCTCCACCACGGTGCCAGTGGCAGACCTCATGGTGCAGAGGGCACAGCTTTGGTGGAAGGAGAGAATTGGGTATGGAGGGCAGCCAATAGGAAGCTAATTCTCAGGGCTGGAGTAAGAAGTAAGGTTCGTGGAGAGTTTAGAGACCTCGAGTAGTCATCCCTTGTGGACTGGAGGGCCGCCCTGCCTGCATTCCTTCCACTCACACAGTCTCAGTATCACTTGGACAAGTTGTTGACTCGCTATTTGGAAGACAACACTTAGCCCTCGCCTGGTATTTACACTGCTTTAAATATGTTATGTAAACATGGAGAACTTGCTAAGCAGAGTTCACTTTGCTTGTTATTCCTGAGAAAGGCCACTTCAGTCTTCGGCAGTGCTGGCAGTTAGGCTGAGAGCCCCAGCTCACCGTCTGGGCACCGGCCCGTGTGCAGTGACGATGGCAGTCAGGGAGGTAGGGTAGCACTGTCCAGGACCCCTAGGGGTTCAGGATGCTGCCGTCCTTCCCTGTGGGCTCACGTGGGATCCTCTTGTTTAAATATTTAAGTCCAAACATGCGTGGTATCACTTAGCATCAGTACCTGAACGTGGGACGGTTCACACACCATAGATCCTGTTCTGTGATTTATTGCCCTTGTGCCCTGGGTCCTTCCTGGACTGCTGAGTAGCCCCAGAAGTGGCCACTTGTGCTCTCTGTTTCCCCATCTCCCATCCGTTTGTTCTCAGCACAGATCGTGCTATTCCCTCTTCAGTTCTCTCTACTCACCTCTTTGCCCAGTGCTTCCTGCTCTGGCCACTCTGGCTCCGTTTCATTGCCAGAGCACGTAGCCCTTCCCAGCCCAGGCCAGTGCAAAATGCTTCCTCCTCTGGAACCTGCTCGGTGGTTCTCCCCATGGGCAGCTGCTTGCGGTCCTCTCATTACTGAGGCTGGCTGTGGTCTCCATCTGAAGTGGTCAGCTCTGCATCTCCGCGGTGTGGCGTTTCCAGTCTTGTAGCTGCCACCTCTCTGTTTATTGTGCCCTTCTCGACCTCTGCTCATCAGCTCAGTATGGGCAGCTCCGCTGGCAGACTCAGGGTCTTAGATGTCCATGAGCTGTACCCATGAATTTCAGTGTGTTCACTTACAACTTGACCCAGAGCAGTGTGGAGGCGATTCTGAACCAAGTGTGGGAAAGCCTGGCCCATCGTCATTTTAGCTGGTGAGGCAGCCAGCCACCGAGAGGATCTCAGGAATCCTGCATTCTAGCAAGCTCCTCACTAAGCAGAGCCTCCACTCCTCAAAGCCCTCTGTCAGGAGGGGCTAAACGTCTTCAAGGGGTTCAACCTCTAGGAGCTGATTAGATTGATATGCTGTGCTTTGGCAACTTCGGCCCAAGGGGGCAGAGTTTGTTTCTGGGAGCCTCCCACTGATGGGGAGAAGCATAGATGGCCTTTTAGCCCCTTGCCCTCCAGTCCTCAGAGTCCTCCTGCTGTTTCCTTAGGTCACTGTGTCTGAGGCACATCTTTGTATCCTGTCTCAAGGACTCTGACGTGAATATTCAGTTCCCACTGAGTCCATTAACAGTCTCTAGCCAAGTTTTGAACTAAAGTATAGATAGTTCCTGGTCCCAGAAGACTGCCCTGTTCCCTTTTCTCTGTAGCAGCCCCAACCCCACCCCTCCCCTCCCTCCTGCTCTTCCTCCCTGTACCTTTCTCTCCCCACCCCCATTTTCTCTCTCTACCTGCTTCATGGCTTGACTGCTACAGATGGAGAGTGGATCTTCTGTTTGGTGTAATTAGACTCAGTGGCAGGTATAGAGTTGCCCAGTAAAGTATTTGTAGATAAATTAATAAATGCCAAAGACGTTAGAACCCTTTTGGCATTCCAGCTATGACCTCACAACAGCCCCTCTGAAAGTCCCATCTCATCGTATTCAGGTCACGTGTTTATTTTGTTTTCCCGTAGAAAGGCTAAATATAACAGTAGCTGACTGACCTTCAGAAAAAGCATCTATCTGAGCGTATGCTCATGGCACCGCCTCTCCACCCCCAACCATCGGTATCTCTGAGAAATGAGGCTGCTCACTCATCTCTTACTCTGGGTTCCAGACTTTAGACCTGTGATTTGTTTTCTGCCCTTAGCCAAAGCCAGGAGCCTAGCCTCAGCCCCCCGCAGCAGTCCTTCACCCACCTGCCGGTCCTGGGGGCAATGGGGCCACCTTGCCTGGGCACCTAGCCTTGTCTGCTGTTCCTAGAAGTCTTGTGATTCAGGAGTGGGGCTGGGGGAGGCGCCTGTGAAGGGGGCAGGATGTAGGAGTCACAGACAGCTAGCCACTTGGTCTTTTGCTCTGCCCCAGGCCTTTGGCAAAGCAAGGCAGGCTGACCACCCTTTCTGGGGACCTCTTCTGTGCATGGAGGCTGGAATGTAAATATCAGGGCGTTTCGGAATGAAGTTCCTGAGAAATTTTGAAGTAGTGATAACTGTGGCTGTGACATGACTCAACAGCCCAAGGTCTAGTAGACACTCAGCAGAGAGCTGGTGTCTCTTAGATCCCGGCCAGCCAGAAGGAGGTTCTAACTCTGCCTGTTAATGTCCCTCCCCTCCCACAGTGGCATCTTTGCACAGTGACCATTGCTTTCCCGTTAGGGTCAGAATAGATTGCTTGAAAGCTGCTGAGTTTCCAGGGAGCTTGATAGTTCTTGTGGGTTGTGGTCATAAGTGAGGCGCCCCCCCGCCCCCCCACTGGGTGGGAGGCAGAGCTTAGCCGCCTCACCGCCCTCCTTCTTCGCTCTCCACATAGCACTCTGCCTGATCCGTGATTGTCACTGTGGCCTGCTGAAGGTACAGAAAGTGGGGTCCTTCCCACTCATGAGTGTTGAGCTCTGGGTGTCTGCATTTTAGATGACCACTGAGAAAGCCAAAGGCTGGGGCGTGCGGACGCCAGGCTTGGGGCTGTTCAGTCTGTAATTAGGAACCTTTGAGATCTTAAAGTCACACATGGTGTGTTTCCACAGGGTTAAAGAAGGAACGAGTGGCAGGAAGGGAAATTCAGTCGTGAGGAGAGGAGGGGTCACAGTGCTCTGAGCACGAGGTCAGAAGATGCTTCTGGTCTGCATACTTCCAGGTTCACTGCTGGGAGGTCGAGGGAGTGGAGGTTACACGGCAGGACAGGGAAGGACTCATAGTGAGGGACAGAGGGTGTGGGAAGCGAAGCATCCCTGAGCCCTTTACTTAACACTGAGCTGGCTGCCGCCCAGCTCTTTAGCAGGTCAGA
Organism: Macrotus californicus; assembly: GCA_007922815.1. NCBI lineage: Eukaryota > Metazoa > Chordata > Mammalia > Chiroptera > Phyllostomidae > Macrotus > Macrotus californicus. The sequence goes on from VMDR010001811.1 coordinate 29,403, forward strand.
GCAAGAGCTTCCCTCATGTAAATAGGTTGTCTCACTGAGGATGTGCCCAGCTTCCAGGAGGCCTCTTCTCGGAGCATTTCCAAGTGCAGATTTGAGTCACAAAGTCCTGTAGACACAAGATTGTGCCTTGATTCTCATCCCAGAGATGGGTCGCTCCATGTGGCTGTCCTGCACTGAAGGCCCAGATTCACAGTTGGAACCTGAGGGAATGTATTGTGCGAGCGGCCTCCCTCTCTAATCCCCTTCCAGGCTCTCTGAGACCACTCTAATTTGCTGCCCTCTGGATGCGGGGCGAAGCTGAAAACAAACACAAGTCTTTTTTTCAGCTCTTTATTCTGCTGGAGTTGTAAAGAGCATCCGGGGTTTGTCTGATGGTCAGCTCTTCCAGACACACAGTCCTGTGTGTGGGGTCCAGGCAGTGTCATCATCTGGCGCTCTGGGGCCGCCGCAGCTACCTGTTATCACAGTTGTGAGAGCTCTGGCTAGGCGGGCCATCGGGCAGGGGCAGACGTGCCCGCAACGCACAGTACTCTGCCTTCTGTTTGCTTTTAAGTGGGCTGACCAGGTGGGCTTAGCCCCATGGAAGCCAGTCTCCATGGCAGGAGAACATTTACATGTTATGGCATGTTACATTAATCTCCCTGAGATGCATCAACAGAAACCCAGGCCAGTTCTTTGGGAACGCTGCCCTTGTTTCTGTTCTTGGTCAGAAGTAAGATCCCACACCACTGTTTGGTGACCGCAGGAATTGCCCCGGTCCTCCTGGCTAACATTTGGGAAGTCGGGGGAGTGATTTGCTGACCAGCCCCCACAGATCTTTCCTGTGTGTATTTGAGCTGAGCACTGGGCGCTTTGCAGTATGTGAGCTTGTCTGAGACCCCCTTCTCTCTTTCAGAGGACTACCCCAACGGCACCTGGCTGGGAGATGAGAACAACCCCGAGATGCGGGTGCGCTGCGCCATCATCCCCTCCGACATGTTGCACATCAGCACCAACTGCCGCACGGCCGAGAAGATGGCGCTGACACTGCTGGACTACCTCTTCCACCGTGAGGTGCAGGCCGTCTCCAACCTCTCGGGCCAGGGGAAGCACGGCAAGAAGCAGCTCGACCCCCTTACCATCTATGGGATCCGGTGTAAGTGTGGGCTTCCTGTCCTCTATTCACCCCATTTTGGAAGGACCTGGCTGCAGGGTGGGCCCTGCGAGGCAGGATTTTGGGGACAAGTCAGGACCTCCACTAATGTGTTGGGGGGACACTGGTGTCAGAACTTGTCACAGGGCAAGGAGAGGGGTTTCTGGATAGAGCATTTCCTTTAGTAAATGTTGCCTGTGCCCAGCCAGAGGAAAGACAATGGGAATATGGGCCTTTCAGACCCTGAAAATCATTTCAAGTAGCTTCTGACAAACTGCATGTGAAACCTACCTACTTCAGGCCCTCAGGTGGGGATAAAGCAGTTCTCAGATGAACAGAGAGTTGCAAGACTCACCACTGTCCCTAAGGGACGGGCAGTCAATGTGTATGTTAGGCTGCGGGCATGGTGTCTGTGTTGTAACCACTCAGCTCCGAAAGCGGCCACAGACCAAATACAAACGAGTAGACATGCAAACGTGACTTTCCGAAGCAGACGGGGGTCTGCACACAGTCTACCAGCCCATACTTTAGAGCATGGTGCCTAGTTCAGAGGGTACCACTCAGATCTGTGGGCCTGGCACAAATGTGCGTGCAACACGTGGGTTTCCATGGTAATAGGATACTGTGTGATGGTGTGTGACGGTGTAACCCACAGTGGGAGGTACTCTTGGGGTGCAAAGATGAACAAGAAGCAGTCCTCAACTGTATGGTGCACAGTCAGATACGTGTGAATGGTCACGGCCCTGCGTGCGTCACAGGGAGGCTGACCAGACTGCAGTGGTTGGAGGCAAAATGCCAGACAGAGAGCAGGGTCTGCGCAGAGGCTCCAAGAGTGGTCTGGGTCGGGCTCCGGGTTGTGTAGGTGTGGTGGCCTCTGGGTGGTGGGCTACTGTTCCCATAGGGAATCAACAGGGCTACCAGTACGGGGAGCCTCTGATTTGGAGAGGTGCCTTGGAACACACTGGTTATTAGGCAGAAGCATGGAGAACATTCCAGACCAGTGGAAGGAAGCTGGGCAGGGGTACTCAGAGCAGAAGCATGTGGGGGTGGGGATGAGGGAACATGCTATGCCCAGGGAGTCCGAGTGGCATGGCGGAGGTGCTGCATGGTCTGAGCGACCTCGTCCTGCTTCCCTGCACGTGGGGCAGTTGGCTGCCTCCTGAGCTCTCCCTTGGTGGGGAACCATCGCAAATTGCCGCCTTCTCAGTGTCAAACTTCAGGTGGACTTTTGAAAGGTTAAAAAAGTATTTGTTGACCTTTTTCCTTTTGGCCCAGTTTAATTTGTATTGTTGATTGTTACTCAAAAAACAGAATAAATGAACAGATGCATCAAAACTAGTGAACAGTGAGCTTAAATAGTGGCAGGTGTGGGCACTGGATACTTTGCCACGCCCACCTCGGTCTCTGCTGTTTCTGCAGACCCTGGGTGACACGGACATTTTCATTAATCCTCAAATGGTCTTCTCCCCGTGTCTCTGTTTTCACATGGCTAGCCTCGCTGGGTCTCCACTGTCACCTGGCTGTCTCTCCCTGCATCTCCATCATCTCACAGCCGTATTATCCTTGCACCTCTGTGGTCACATGGCCCTGTGTCTCTCCTCCTCTCCTTCTAAGGACACCCGTCATAGTGGATTTAGAGCCCACTGTATTCCAGTGTGACTTCATCTTAATGTAATTAATCACATCTGCAAAGACCCTCTTTCCAGGCGAGGTCACATTCTGAGGTCCTGGGAAGCACACGAATTTGGGGGCTCATGTCAGCACAGTACACAGGGCCTAGGTTCTTTAGAACTTTGGTGATCACATGTTGTATCTCACACAGCCTCTTGGTGGGGAGACACACTTGTCTGTGGGGAGGCTGAAGCGCCGTTTGAGTGGAGAGCTGGGAGGAAGCTTTGGTCAGTGTGGGCCAGTGGTGAGGAAGGAGCGGCCTGTGAGATGCAGAACAGTTGGGGGCCTGCTCACAGGTCACCTGGATGCTGTGCTTGGAGAGGCCTGACAGTGACATTGGCCTCTCTCCTCCTATGAACTGAGGAGTGGTGTCACTCCATCATGCTGTCTTTACTCAGCAGATCACCACTGCTTGGGGAGAAGGGGCTAACCTGGCCTTGAGGCTAGGACACTGGATATGCAAGATATGCACGGTGCGTCAGCGAGGCACACTGGCCAGTTTCCTCTCACTCAGAGCGCTGAAGATTTCTGTTGTTTTTATAGGCCAGTCACTATGAAGTCAAGGCTGTAATTTTAAGAAATAAATTGCTGGCACTCAGTTTTCTGCTTCTCTTTCCCCTTGAACTTGAGATTACATTAGCAGTGACAGTGTTTTTCATTCCTTTGCGACTGATAAGCCCCATGCCACCCACCAAGGATGTAAGGTTACATGCTCTGTCCATTTTACTTCCTCTGTCCCTCTTTCCCACAGTGTGCCTCAGCTCCTCTGTGAGGCTCATTGCTTGAGAGCCGGGAGTCTGGTTTTGTGACTTGAGCTACCAGTGTCAGCCATGGGCGTCTGGAAAGGGAGGAGGCAGTTCACTGTGACTGGCTCTTCACATCTTTCGGAGGTGGCCAGATAGCTTGCTAGGAAGGCAGGTGGGCTGGCTCACGGGGCTCATCTTTCTGGAGGTGGCCCAGGGGGCTTGCCCGCTGAACAGCTATCCCACAAAGATGCTGAGAGGGCTCAGTGGCTCACCCTCCAGATGAGATGGTTCTGCAGCTCCCTAGGGACCCAATGCCCTGGGGCAGCGAACCAGAAATGACCTTAGAGCTGCGCTGTCTCCTATGCAAGGCAGCCAGGGTGATAGATAGCCTTGCTGAGGGGAGTCATGGGAGCAGAGGCTGTGGCCTGAGATTGACATCATTTTCTTCCTGGTCTGCGAGTTCCCCCAGTGGGTCTCTTGGGTGCTGTTGAGGGCCGAGTGAGGCACTTCCTGGGGTTTATGCTGTGACCATTTCTTTCCCACTTGGGTGGGCGCTGGGAGGCCTGCATTTTAAAGCCAAGTCTCACTCCTAATTGATCATTTGACTTGTAACTGAAGTGAGGGTAATGACATTCATATTTCATGAGTTTTCCTTATGAGCATCAAATAAGAGATAAAATGCTTCACAAGTGTGAAATACCACTTAAATTCAGATGAAGACCACTTTAGGAAGAGTCAGAACAGCAGCATCCGTCCGTCGGGCAACAGGTGTGGTCCGGAGACTGCACCCTCTGCCCTGAGGGCTCCTTTTAGGAGCTGCCCTGCCTGCTGCCCCGCCGATGCCACAGGGTTGCTGAGGGCAGAGCCAATCCCAGTGTGCCCCACTGGGATCCATCCCCTTGTGTCCTCCCCTCAGGGCTCTCAGCAGGGGAGCATTTGTGTTGCTGATTCATTAGTTTTCCTTGGCAGCCATCAGGGGGGCATTTGCCATCCAGTTGAGTTGCTTTTGGAAGGAATTATGTATCAGGATGTCTTAGGGGAATTTAGAAAGGGATAATGTGTAACTACGTGAGTGTATATTTTTTCTCCAAAGGATGTAAGCCAGGTTTTGAACTGGCAAATTGGTTTTTACAAAGTTGAATTTACATGTTAATGTTGTGTACACCCGTATGTGTCTTGTATATATATTCTTTTCTGTTACTAACACGTTTTTAACATTGGGTATAATTTCATTAATCCCCTGAGGCATTCAGAAGATTTTTACCTTGAGTGTGAAGGTATGAGGAGAACAGGAAAATGGTTTGTAGAATTCTTTCCTGAAGCATGTACTTGATAAGATATTTTGGTATTGTGCTTGCTGTTTCTTTTCCTGTGCTGGAGACCACAGTGCAGTCGGGCTCCGTCGTGACTGCACAGCTGCAGCTCGGACAGTTGCATTCCCGGTAACTGCAGTCAGGAGTGGAGTTCTCCCGTGACTGTGCAACTGCATTTCATATTCAGGTTCTTCTGCAATTATAGCAAGTAGTTGGGTTTGTCACTGAAGTTGGCCACTAGCCCAGAACTTTGGGAGGCCACCCCCTGCACCTGAAGCGATACCCAGCATGTAGCGATCACTTAGTGGGTATTAGTGGGTATTGATGAATGGTTCTGTGATTATTTTAGAGATGACCTGAAAATCAGAAAGCAAAGAGTTGCCGATTCGCTTACGTATTTCCTTTTATGCACGAGGATTACAAAGTGCTGCTAAAACAGTCTTAGGTTTTTGTTCTTTCTGATCCTATGAATCCCCTCCTTAACCCAATTTCTTTTATTTTATTTAGATCACAGAAATTTTTGTTTTGGTTTTCATTATATGTAGAGTCAAAGATGTCTTAAGCATAAGCAAGAAATGTCTTTCCAAGACAAAAGAAACTTTTGATACTTAATATAGTACCGAGGAGAACAAACAGTTCCTTTGTTTTGATTAATTGTAGTATTTTGATCTTCATAGGAACTGGTTTTAGGAGTTGGGCATCAAGTTAATTCTCAGTAGATGGTCCAAACTTAATGCTCTTAGTAGTCCAAACAGGACGTTTTTCAGCCTAATCTTTTTATTATTCAGTTTTTGAATTTCATCCATTTGTTTTTCCATTAATCAGTGAAGTTTCACGGGCCAGCTAGAGAGGAGGTCACCCTGCTGAAGCATTTCTTGTGGTTCCCACGTTCATGACCATTACTTTCTGTTGATTCAGCATGGAGAGAGGAGGTGGTGTGACTAGTGGGAGTTGAGCAGGGCTGGCAACGAGGGTCTCCATTTGCCACTCATTCTTCAGTGGCCTCCCATATCACTAGGTCCCTTGTTATTGATATGGGGGCCTCTGGATGCCATTCAGTCACATCTTGAGAGCTGTCTGTAATGTAAGAGGTTAACAAATGTGAGTACCAGGGACACGCTCTGTGGAGTGCAGGGTAAACTGTTGAAGGACTGCAAGACTCCATGCACTCTCTGTAGCCAGCAGTTCAGCAGCGGTAATGCCTGTGTATTTGGGGAGTAGAAAGTCACCTCTGCCCTTAGAGAGTGTCCACTCTGATCAGGGAGGCAGATGGAGACACCCAGAGAGTTACATAAGCCAGCCTCAGACTCAAGTAGCAATGGGGGAATGTCTTATAGCTTGCAGTTAGTCAACAAATGTTGAAGCATCTACTGTGGGCCAGGATGTTCTGGGTCCTTGACATACATGGGTGAACACAATAAATATATAAATTCTGTAAAATGTTAGGGACCCAGGACAGGGGTGGAGGTGGGAGGGACCTTAGGGTCAAATGGGCTGGTTAAGGGTGGGATTGTGGAGGTCCTGTTTGAGTCAAGAGTTGAAAGAAGGGAGGCAGACAGCCAGGAAGACGGGAGTGAGCAGAGGGAACTGTGAGCTGGAGTCTGGAGAACACCTTGTCGGGCACCTGGATTTTCATGGTCGACATCCAGAGAGTCGGAATAGAGAGGAGTTTGACTGGGGAGCATCTGGGAAGCTTGTGTAAGCCCTTGGCACCTAGCTTGTCGCCTTATTTCTGTCTGGTGTGGGTGGCGCCAGCCACAGTTATTTAAAAGTTAACATAACTGACATGTGTGAGGGGGAGGCTTTCAGTCCCAATCACATTTTTGTGTTCACGTTGCTCCCAAACAGCCAGGACCCAAGAGGGAGGCCTTCCTCTCATGGTGCTTTTATTTGGGATGTGTTCTTCCAGGTCACCTCTTCTATAAATTTGGAATCACGGAATCTGACTGGTACCGAATCAAACAGAGCATCGACTCCAAATGCCGGACAGCCTGGCGGCGGAAACAGCGAGGACAAAGCCTGGCCGTCAAGAGCTTCTCCCGGAGAACGCCGTCCTCGTCTTCATACAGCACATCAGGTACACTGTAGGGGCGGCCTGGAGCAGTTCGAGCTGCAGGACTCCGGGGGGAGGGTCCTGAATGAGGCTATGTGCCTGCAAAACCTACAGCTGCCACTCGGGACGCAGTGACTTGAGCCTTAACTCTGTGCACACACGTGCAGTGTAAGTGACTTAGAGAATGCTGCTAATGTGACAGGTGGGGGGCCTCAGCCAGATCCGCTTCAGGCTCCCTCCTGGTGGCAGTAGAAGAGGGCATGTAGACCAGGGCCACCACACACTGCTGCTGCCTGGCGGGGAGGCAGAAGCATGGGCTCAGTCGGGGCCACATTGGGTGCTGTACTGAGCAGTTCCTTTACTTCCTCTCTCTGCCTGGTTATTTACCATGTCGCTCTGTGCCAGGTGTTTGGAGTAGGAGTGAGCACAACTACAGGTGGGTAAGGGGAAGGGTAGCATTCAAGGTGTGGCTTTTAAAAAAGCCACATGAGGGAGATGAGCATAATAATATTCCCTTGGCCTTTAGGTGTTTATGTGGCTGGAGAGGAGGAAGAATGAGTTTCTGAGCACATTTAGTCTCACGATCTTACTAATAAACCCTGGTAGGTGCCTCCTTTCTGCTCAGTTTGCAAGAGGCCAAAGGCATCCTGGTCTGAAGGCTGCCTCCTCGTGAGCACTGGAATCAAATTAGTTTTGAGAGAAACACAGAACATATTCCTTTTTAAATCACACTTTTAAAAAAGAATACATTGCTTTGTATGTTTCTGTTGATTTAGTTGTTCTCTATTTTAATATACTGTATACTTGGCTAAAATTAGGTAAAGCAAAATAGGTGGCTAGTTTAAAGGACTTTCTGGAAATTCTGTCATTGTTCTTTCCGCATACTTGGTGTCTAACAATGCAAATCTGATATTTCAGGCTACTCTGGTGACAGAAATAGTTCAGTAATATGTAATTAAACCAGGATTTTGTCATTGGTAGTATTTCCAGCTGGGGGGTGTCTTGCTTACTTTGGAATTATCAGCTGACATAAAAGCAATTTCCACATAAATGCTTATAAATGAGATTCTGAGCCACAGTTAGTACTGCCAGTTTGAACACAAACCACAGAATCACTATTTTCAAGGGATTTTTAAAAAATCAATTTTTTAAAACATTTGTGTTTTTCTAGCAACACTGTATAAATTTGTATACGTACTTGAGTTTACGATGGCTACATTAAAAAATCAATTTTTTAAAACATTTGTGTTTTTCTAGCAACACTGTATAAATTTGTATACGTACTTGAGTTTACGATGGCTACATTTTGTCTAAAATCCAGTTCAGCTGGTTTTCCCCACGTCTCATCGTCTCATCGGTGAGTTGAAGACCTTAGGTGGGAGTCTGTTCAGTGCCCGTTATTTTAGAGTCGCAAAGAACTAGCTCTCTCCAATATGCTGCCTGCAAATCTGTGTGTGCAGCTGGTTTTCCTCTGCCTGCAGAGAAGGGCCGGGCTGGGGAGAGCAGGAGGCCCATTGGATGGCTTGTCCTTTCCGTCTCAGTCTCTCCCAGTGGGCATTGTGGCCCGGGGCCTCCTCAGCGCTACCCCTCGGCCTCATGTCCGCGTGAACCTGCTTGTCTTCGTTGCTTACCATGGACATTGGTCTGTCCTTGACCAAAAACAAGTCGCCAGTGAGCATTTTTGTACTGGACTTTGATATCGGTATGAGTTACAAAACATGAATTCATGTTGGTCTTCATGTTGTATAATTAAAGGGAGCTATTGATTAAATGGTGAATTCAATCATTTGAATCTTAGGTTTGGGAAGCATCATACACAAATCATATCTTCTGCGGTGTTTTTAGAACCCTGGGGACTATCATTCTTTTTTGTTACGTTTTTGAAAACCAGCGAAATCACTTGATTTTTATGAATGTTGGAGCAGGAATTATTTGGGAATCTACATAGTTGTATAGTTCTTACTAACTAGCAGAGGGGATTTTCCATGTTTTGGTCACTACCCTCTTATAGAAGTTTGAAAAAGTGTTTTGCCTTGGGTATTTTTAAGCTGACATTTTATAATGCTGATGCCTAAAATTTTTCATTATGCTTTGAAATAATTTAAAAAGATGTAATTTCTGGCATATTGCTATATTACTTTTTAAAAAAATTTGTGCAGTGGAATCTATATACCATCTCAATTTGATGCCCAGCATTAAATTACTGGAAAAAAAAATACATGAAAGGTTTTTCTTCAGTAACCAGACATTTATATTTTTTCTTTTATTCATATTAGTTCTCTCACAGAATTTCCTCCTAATGTAATGTTTTTATGTTTAAAAGTTTTTTATTGATCCATCATAATTTTCTACAACAAAAATATGTAAAAATTAAAAATGACTTTTGAGCCCTTAATGTTCTAAGTGTTTGAGAAAGTTTCTCTGATTGAGATATCACAATTAAAATGAACACACATCATCAATACAAACATCTCACAAGTGAGTGGAGCTTTTTTCTGTAGTTACTTTAATTAACCAAGGACAAATCTTACTTACTGCTGGTTTAAAACAGAGTTTAATATCCACTTTTTCCTATTTTTTCATTTTGTCGATATACCCTTAGGAACTTCACTTAAGTAAGTAGATGAGAATAGTCTATGTCGGTGAATAGTCAATTCTTTAGTTTCCTTCTATCTGCAGGTCAAATCTCTGTTATCTGATGCTAGTTACTAATGGACCCTACAAAATGCCGCCCCCTCCACTGGGACATGTTGACTCGGGTTTCAGAATGAAGAGCTTCCTTTCCTCTTTGGGAGTTTGGGGTTGGGGATCAGGGGAGAGAAGGTGGCCTGGGCGTGTGCGTGTATGGCTGGTCTGCTGAGTTGTTGCTGAGCCCTTTTGTTTCCCCGCAGAGAGCATGATTAGCACGCCGCCTCCTGCCACGGAGATACCACAGCCCCAGCCGCAGGCCCTGCACTACGCCCTGGCCAACGCCCAGCAGGTCCAGATCCACCAGATTGGAGAGGACGGGCAGGTCCAAGTAGTATGTACCCTTCTACTAGTCTGTGTCTGTGAGTGGGTTGGAGGGGAGCGTGTGGCAGGGATCAGGAGGACCAACACCAGTCCTCCTTGTGTCTCTGGGTCACACGGATAGCTTGGGCTGAGGGGGAAGTGCCATGTTAAAGTAGAAGTAGTTAGGATATGAGCCCTTAGCATTTCATAATGAGGGTGATTACTGGATGACCGTGTCATTGTTGTGGCCCCTTCGTGGCCCTCCTGCTGTGCTGCACCCAGTGGTCACTGGCAGCTCTAAGTGTCTGTGCTGCTGCCTGTCCTCCTGGGAGGTATCAGACATGTATCAGATAATGTTCTCATTTCAGAACAGGGCACCCTTTAATTGGGGGAAGAAAAAGTAATTTCCTTTTGGGGTCAGTGGACAAAGCTGGTGGCCTTAGTGATTGTGTAGTACTTCCTTTGGGTTGTAGGACACGCACTGAGCTTGTGTGGGCAGCTGGCTCGGCAGTGAGCCCGCATGGCCTCGTTGCCCTGTCTCTGGCTGTGCCAGCCCAGGTGGAAATTCCTCCAGACACTTCATTGGTCCTGTGGCTGAGATGTTGGAGGCAGGAACTTTGCTAGGGAACGGGATGTTTTCAGTGTGCCTCTGGGATCCTGTTGATGTTTGAGTCACACCAGCCTCTTTTTCGCATGTCTGCATCACTGGGCTTTCTCTTGGAATACCCGGTCCCATCTCAGGGCGGCCTCAGTGTGATGTTGCATTCAGCACACTGCCTGTAAAGGGTGGGCTTCGAGAAAGTGCTGATGAGGACTTTTAAATGGGCTTTTTCTTTTGCCAGCGGAGATGAAGTAGTTATAAATAGTGAGTCCTTTGTTTAATTGACAGTCGCAAAGACAGTTAATCTTAGTAAGAAAGTTTTGTGAAAGAATTCCAGAATAGATAACTTGGATACAGGGTGCACATAGACCTAGTAAAATGAAATCAATAGAAATTTCTGCAGTAGTTTACTTTAAGATTCATTTTCATCAAGATAAAATTTTAAATAAGATCATGGGTATTCACAGCACTGAGCAAAGTTAAGTTTTATAGGAATTATTTATCTGCCTCTATCTACAAACTTAAGTGCATTGTAGAGTTTCATGCTTTTATTTTTTGGGAACCACATTTACTAGTGTTTATTCCAGCTGTTTAAATGGTCATGTGTTTCTGTGATTTGAAAAATACTACCTGACCTGTTTTTAGTGTAGACACACATGTGCGGCTCCCCTCCCCGCAGTCCCACACCGCTGTGTGGCCATCCAGCACTCCCAGATCGCCGGGAGACCCTGCTGGCTAGTTCCATGAGGTGTCTGGTCCGTCTGAGTTAATAGTATGATTTTTTTAAAGTTATTCTAATTCTCTGGAAAATTTTGTTTCCCTGCTTTTCTGCATGCCCTTCACATTCTGAAATTTGCTTGTTCAAGCAAATTTAAAGACTTAACAGAATTTTCTTAGGCCCCATTGCTCCTTTAAGAATTTCTACAAAATGTTCTGTATGCATTATATACTAAAAGTTTAATTTCAAGAGGCTATTTAGTAGTTAATACTATGTGTGTATTGTATTGCAGTATTCAAGATTTTAGTCTTTTTTGAATTGTGAGCAGATGATCAAGAACAAAACTTTCGGAAAGCATTTCTTGTTTCCTCTAGTTTTGATTTTCTTCTGATGCTTCTTGTTGTCTTCTCTCGCTGCGGATCCCACAGGGTCACCTCCACATCACCCAGGTGCCTCAAGGGGAGCAGGTGCAGATCACGCAGGACAGTGAGGTGAGTTGTGGCCACCTGCCCTGTGCCCTCATGAGCGCTGCCCAGTGCCCACTCCGTGCCTGTGGGCTTTCTGCATTCTGATCCTTGTTAAATGAGGCGGACAACTGGAGTTCTCAGACAACAACATGGCATCCAGCATTGACCACCAGACTCTAGTTTCCTTATGCATCCCCATCTGGTTTCTTTGTAAACACTCGCTATATTTTCGCTCCTGGCTGGAGCTACCCTGTGAAGACCCCAAGACCCCTCTTCTCTCTGCCCACCCTCCCTGTCTTCCCATCTGAGATGCAGACCTAGCTTCCAGCATGGCTCTGACCCTGCTCTCCTGCCTGCAGAGCTCCCCAGCATGCTGGGGTGGGAAGAGGAGGTAGGGCCCTGCTCCTGTGATTGTGACCTCACAGGTTCTCAACTCCATAGGCCGAGTCTCAGTCTTTATAGGACAAATGCCCATATTGGGTTTTTTCTTTAATATTTTTAGAGAGGGAAGGGAGAGAGAAGAGAGGGAGAGAAACATCAATGTGTGGTTGCTTCTTGCACACCCCCTACTTGGGGACCTGGCCTGCTACCCAGGTGTGTGCCCTGACCGGGAATCAAACCGGCAACCCTTTGATTCGCAGGCCGGCGCTCAGTCCACTGAGCCACACCAGCCCAGCTGGTTGGGAATTTCTTAAGATAGCACATGTATGTCTTGTGAGCTTTCAGTGCATCTTTTCATGGTTTCCCCAGCCCTGCCACTTCTAAGATTGCCTCAGCTGCCTTAAGTTCATGAGACCCAGGCTTCTTATCACCAGTGTCTGTGCTTTGGTGTTCTGCTTTTCATTCATTCTAATTCATGGTCTCTTCACGAATTCAAGGAGTCTTTGCCAGCTGCACAGTACCGTTACATATGTGTATCAGCTGCTGTAGGGGGTTGGTGCGTGAAGGTCAGGTTGACCATCTGGGTTGTTGGAAGGTGAGGCCAGCCGGTCATGGTGCTGATATTCTCTGAGCCCCTCAGGGAGTAACTTGTCTTTCTAGCCTTCTTGTACAGGGCATGGGTGGTTGGTGGCTGTCTGTTGTGGGGACACTGTTGACTGTTTCCTACAGCACTGGACAGTGTCAGCAGACTCAGTGCACTTGCCTTCTTGTGACTTTGTCCCCGGGCTGTCGAGTGGTGCTCATGCGCTCTGCTGACCGAGTGTGGTGTGGAATGGCGTGCCCTCCTCAGTGTGGGCCAGGAGCTGAAGGACATACTTGTTTCTAGGCCTGGAAAATAGTCTCAGCTGTGTACCTGACCTGCACTGTGCTGTGTTGTTACGTGGTGTCAGGTTTCCTCACATACCAACTGCGGAGGCAGGTGCAGGACTGGCAGCGACTGTGGAAAGTCCTGGCTTGTCGAAGAGCCCTTCAGGAGCAGCTCTTGAGAACAGTGCTGGCCTAGTTTCAGAGCTGCTCTGTGGACATCTCTCTGTCTCCTAGCAGTAACCGGGGCTGCCTTTCTTCAGTAGATACGGCATTTTGACTTCCAGTGCCCAGATCCTGGGGGCTGAGGCGGAGGTGGCGGTATTTGCTTGCTGACCTGTGGGTGGAGCACTTGCCGAGCTCCCATTCTGTGCGGGTTGCCGTGCTGTCTGTGGCCGCCCTGTGAGAATGCGAGCTGGAGGCCTCTGGCCCTGTGCGGAGATGACTGTGCTAGGACGGCCCGTCCAGAGAACAGGGGGCTTGTGGGGGAGGGCTCTGGGGTGTTTTACCAGGGAAGTTTTTTCACTTGGACCCTGCAGGTCTGTCAGTGGGCACAGCATGCAAAGGGGAAAATGAGCAGAGGTCCTGAGGGGAGAATGGGGATACCTGGCTGAGTGGATTCCTGTGAGAGGAACAGAAAATACCTGGTCAGAGGAGGGTGTTGATTCATTTATATGAATAATTATTTCACTGATCGGCATATGGCCAAACGAGTGAATGGGAGAGGGCATGCTGGTATGGCCAAAGCATCAGGCAGGGCAAGGAGAGCAGCAGGCAGTGACTGAACTTGGAGGTGGTCCTGGGCGGCCTGAATGTCAAAGTTAAGGAACTGGAGGTGATGGGAGAGGAATCTCTTAGCTCATCCTAAAGTGGGTTGTGTGGGAAATGCACAGACTAAGTGGGGTGTCCCACTGAGGACCCAGGAGGCTTCACTTTTAAGGGCACAGATAGGTGGGGCCAAACAAACTGCTCAGAGGTGTCACTCTAGAAGGCATGGACCCGCAATCAGAATCCTTAATTTGCTGTGCCATTTGGAAAGAAGGAAACTGGATATAATAATTACAGGAAATAATCAACATATATTTGTTTCTATATTGTTTTTGCAAGAAAAAATCTTTAGAATATTTCTTGAATTTCAATTTTTTAAATAAGTTTTGCCCCCTTTTTCCAGTTTTTGTAACTGAAACCCTCTTGTCTAAATAATCCTGTATTTTTTGTTTTCATTAGGAATTAAATGCAATGAATTAGAAGAAATTGCTGATAGTACTAATGATTACTTTGTAATAAGTTATAATATGCTATTGTCTTAATCACAATAAAGTCTTACCATACTCATTTAAAAATTAAGTAATTATTTTGTCAAAATGAAGATGTCTGTAGAGACATTTAGCAGAACCTACCAAGCTTAAGGCAACTGTTAGTATTTTTAAAAAGTGAAAATGACTTTCTAACTGGCGAGGCCCCAGCAGGCCCGTGGCCTGGCTAACGGTGTTGTGTCCGATCAGTCTTATGCCCTTGCCCGTCGCTGGAGTTATACAAGGGGTCCCCGTGGACATGCAGACCTCTCCGTGCCACCTTGGGTTCTTGTGAGTCTAAAACTGTCTCAGAAAATTAGAAAACAAATTACTTTTGCTTTTGTGGTCAGGGGGTACAGTGTTTTTTTTTTTTGTTTTTTTTTTTTGAGTTAGTTTGTTTTTGCAAGAAAAAATAGTAACCTGTAAACTCAGCTTAAATATTTTGTTTCAGGTATTTATTGCTGCAAGGGGTGAGTTTTGTAGAATTGGTGTTAATGGTTTTGCAGGTTATTGACTAATAGCATGAAGAAGTTCCTGCCATTGTCTGTGTCTTGAAGTCATTTTTGTCCTTTATCTCTTTTTTCTTTCATTTTGCAGGGCAATCTACAGATACACCACGTGGGACAGGATGGGCAGGTAAGTGCTCAGCTGCCTTTACTTCATGCTTGCTTGCCATGGAGATCCCCAGGCATTGCATTGCCCAGGGAGGGAGGGGGCAGCGGGGAGCCAGAGGGTGGTGCTGCATTAGTCCCAAGGAAATAACAGCTTCACTCCTGGTGGCTCAGGAGGTCCTGAAGGATGTCGATGTGTGGACTGTAGGGCTCCGGGCTGCATCTGCTTATTTGTGGGGTTTTGGCAGCTCTTCGTCTTACAGATGAAATCCCCGTTACCCGTTTATCACTTCTCTCTATAATCGACACGAGTATTGTTGATGGCAGCGTTTCTGCAGTAGCTATGCATTAGAACAAGGGAGGTCTTGTTCACGGGTCTTGCTGTCGCACTCCAACTGCTATCGTTTTTCTCATCTCAGACAAAAAGTAACTGAGACAGCCGTCGAACACACTCACCAGGAATTGTCTTTACAAAGTGAGGAGTGGTTTGCTTACTAAAGATCTAGTAAAATTGCTGGTGAATTCGAGGATTAAAATTGTCATGTCCTTTTGAGGAGTTCCTATTAAAGTGATGTTTGTAACCTCTGAATAACTGTGAAAACATGTCTGAATGATACTCCTTTTTTGTAGAACCTGTGAACATAAACACAGAGCTCATTTCCTGTCAAGATAATAATACTGGGCGTCCTCAAAACCAAGTGCACACTCCCCTTGAAACACCCGTATGCCATTGTTGTTGGCAAGGGCCCGATGTCTGCCGCCAACGGGTCATGGAGAACATGTGTCCCTGGACTAGCAAGCGAAAGGGTAGTTCTACCCTTGGGTTTTCTCTTGAACCTTCAGAGTACCGTGGGGGAATTGCCGCAGGCCTTGAAGCATTTGTTTGCATTGGAGTTTCTTAGTTTTAAAGTTTCTTCTTGAGCATACACATGAGGTTTTAATCAGTGTTCTGAAGCAGTATTTGATATATAAATATAGCTGCCCTGGAAAAGAGCCAAAAAGCCAAAGAAATGCAAAATTAAAAAAAAAAAAACAACAACTCATAGTTGTTTCTCTGTGCTGTCTTGGTGATAAAGTTGTTGGCCAGGCCTAGGAGAAGTCAGTTCTCAGCAGTTTTAATTTGATGTTTCTCTTGGTCAGGCAAGAGATGTCCAGCCTGGGACAGGAGAGGACAGGTCACTATCAGTAGTTTATCTCTTTGTTTTTGGCTATTTAGAGATTTGTATTCATACTGGGAGTGAAATTTGATTCTAATTAAAATGATACTAAACTTGATTGGCGAGAAAAATAAGTCTCTTGCCTTTGACTTTCCCATTGTTTCTGTCTCTATTTCTGAGCAAAATTCCCCTAGGGATTTTGAAATAGAATCAGGTTTGTATACTATGTTACTATCGTGTCACTGTGTGTAATCAGGCAACACCATTCCAAGTAAGTCTTGAAAGCAGAGATCCCAGCTTTTGTGGATAGGTTTAGCAGGCAAAGGAACTCCGTCCACAGTTGTCAACTCGGGAAGGGCTTCTGGAGTTTACATCCGAAGAGGCACCTTCTGAAACTTCCCTAAACAAGAGTGCTCTCCCACTCTGCACGCTCACCAAGTGCTGCTGCCTCACCTAAGTTCATGTTCATGCCTCATTGGCCTATTCACATAAGCAGTTGTGATTTACTGCTGATTTATGTCTGTTCAAGCACATCTTCCTCCAAGTTCCCACTAACTGTTTCTCTTAGCAACCTCTCTACAAAATAAACAGAACTACTGCACTGATCATTTTTTTTATTGTTATTCTATTACAGTTGTTCCAATTTTTCCCCCTTTGTCCTCCTCCGCCCAGCCAATTCCCTCATCCCCACAGTCCATCCCCACACCATTGTCCATGTCCATGGGTCATTCACACATGTTCTTTGACTAGTCCTTCCCCTTCTTTCCACCATCCCTTCCCCCTTCCCCTCTGGCCACTGTCAGTCTGTTCCATGTTTCCATGTCTCTGGTTTTATTTTGCTCATTAGTTTATTTTATGAGATTCCTCTTATAAGTGAGATCACATGGTATTTGCCTTTTACTGACTGGTTTATTTCACTTAGCATACTATTCTCCAGTTCCATCCATGCTGTTGCAAAGGGTAGGAGTTCCTTTTTTCTTTCTGCTGTGTAGTATTCCATTGTATGAATGCACCACAGTTTTTTTGATTCACTCACCTACTAGTGGGCACTTAGGCTGTTTCCAGCACTTGGCTATTGTAAATAGCGCTGCTATGAACATAGGGGTCCATAGGTTCTTTTGAATTGGTGATTTGGGATTCCTAGGGTAAGAATACTTACTTCCTGATTCTGGGGGCTGTCAAGTCCCTTCCAGCTTCTGTTCCTGTGATACGGTCATGTTTATCATGGGTGCCCTTGGTTCTGCTAAGATGTGTATCGCTGGTCTTGCTTGTGTTGGGTGAGTGTTTCCTAAGTCAGTGGAGAGCTCCTGTGAAAGCACCTCTCCCTTGGCTCCTTGGGAAGGAAGCATGCTGTGCTGATCGCTGCTGCTGCTGCTGGCATTTGTAAGGTCAAGCCCTCAGTGAACTTTATTTCCAGGAGAGAAATCTGATGCCTTTATGTTGTGTTGAGTTGATTATACTACATTTATATAATCTTGTAACATGGTTCTGGCACTGGACCATCCTTTTTGAGTCATATATTTTCTTCAAATTAAATATCCAGAGGTCTTAGTCCCATCCCACGTAGGAGTATGGTACCTGGCAGGTCCACTGTGGGTCCGATAAAAGCATATGAGTGCCTGGTACTTTACAGACATAGGGGCTTAGGGCAGCTGTGTCCAGTGCTTCCCAATCCTGGAAGGAAGGATCTGGAAAGATGACCAACTTGCAGACCTGCAGAGAACCAGAGGTGGGAAGCCACGTTTGAAGGGATGGCTGTGGCCACGGGCAGGTTTGAGGCAGTACAGGGCCTTGCAGTGTGTTCAGCTGTTTCCTGTTCTCTTCCCTGTTTTTGGCTGTGCACATTCTCCTGTAGTGATCATTACTCATCCTTCATCTAACCTGCTATTTTTGGCCAGATGGCCAAATTCGTTAGGGTTGAAATTAACACATTGCGTACCGCATAGAAATCTCTAAGACATATGCCAGGGACCGCACGTTTTTGGACAAACTGCACATTATTTAAATTATAACTTCAGATTGTCTCCAGAATCGTCAAAACAGTCATCCGCATCTTCGATCTCAAGAGGAATATCTGATAAATTATCATTAAATACTTCCGGAAGTGTATCAGTTTCATTGGTTTCCTTCCTTTTTCTGAGAGGGGGCATTTCTAAAAGCACCAGGAACTTGAAGACGAAGACTATTCGAATGACCAAAATACAATGTAACTACAATGCTTTATGGGTTCGTGCAATTATATAGTTTTTCGTAGATTGACCTGCACGGTTTCCACCAATGAGATCGCCTCATTCGATGTGGACAAGACAGTGTGTTGACATCTAAGGTCCATAACAGATGGCGCGTGAAAAACGAGAAAACTCGTGAGCGGTCCTTAACAGATGGCGCACGAAACACGTGAAAACTTGTGAGTGGTACGCAATGTGTTAAGATGCTGTCACTAATTCTGGTCTTGGGTTCTGGACAAGGACACCTCCTTGGAGAAAGATGTATGGGCATGAGGCTGGTCCTTCAGATATTCACATGCGTTTGTGGCTTTGTTCCAGGTGATTGTTGTTGTTACAAGTCACATTATTAAACAAGTTAAAACTGTGCTCACTTCTCTTGTCCCCAATCTGACCATAGGTACTATTGGAGTATAGGTGACTTTTTATACCACTACATGCTACTATGTTCTTTCTTACTCAGTGAGTATTTTTAAGTTAATCATTTACTATGTGTCTCTATATCATCCTGCCAAGAAGGTTAGGGAGAGAAGGAGCCCTGTCCTGGAGGGTCAGTTGCAGCTGCCCTGTGCTGGGAGGTCCTGCTGGGAGCGGCCCTGGACATCGACTCAGCTTCTGCCAGAAACAGAGGTCTTTCTCCTGCAGCCATGTTAGACCTAATGCACGTGAATCTCCCACTTACTCTGTCAGAGGAAGTTAGAGTTGTAGGGCTCCCTCTACCCCCAGTAGGCACTCAAACTAGGGGGAGAGGTGAGAGGTGGAGCACGCTGGCCACATCCACGCATTCCCACGGTGCTATCTCCTACACCCTTGTTTTGGCTGCAGAGGAGGCCCAGCTTTGGGTGGGATATTGTTTGAAAGAGAGCCAAGTGGGTGGGAGAGTTATAACTGGGGCCCAAGCCTCGCCTCAGCACTGCCACTCCGTCACTGTGCCACTTCTCTGCTTGGGTTTCCTCGCCTCTGAAATGGGACCTGCTTCAGGAAGTGTGCCTTCACCAAGGGCAGAAGGCTGACCATCTCAGCCTGGCATCTGGTCGGCACCTGATGGATGCTCATTGTGCACCCAGGCATCTCCCTGGGAGAGTGGGTGCATTTGTCCAAACCCTTAGAGACTGACTGTGTGGGCAGGGTGTGGGAGTGGTGAGTAGGTTCTGAAGAAAGATGTTTTTACTCTACACACTTAGAAAAGTAAGTTCTGTTCTGTTCTTGAGTGATGTCACTGGATTGTGACCCTTAGAAATTCTAGGTGTATATTCTGGCAGAGAACATCCCTTTAGTGTGTGTGTGTGTGTGTGTGTGTGTGTGTGTGTGTGTGTGTGAGTTTAGAGACATTATTTAGAAAATTACATACTTAAAGCATTAATTAGGAAATGTTCCATTTCTTCTTAAAATTATGGCCATGAATGAACCTTTCAAAGAAGGCAGATCATCTGAACCTCATTACTGTGAAGCAATTTGGATTAGAACTTAGCTTTTTTAAATGAATTAAAATTATTTGTTAAAGAAATGCCAAACATAATATAAACATGTTTTAGTAATCTTAGGGAATGGTTAGCAAGTGGAATCTTGGATGGCAGGAGGCATTATGTTTGTGTTATGAAAATCCCAGATTACGGTTCACAGTGCTGCCAAGGTTTGGACTTGACTGGCGTGTGACCGTGCAGGGTGCTGGGGTGGGAAGAGGCTGAGGGTGCTTGTTCTGATTCCTCGGAGAAAACTGCCAGTCACATTTCTTACCACACTTCCATTGGGTACCATGGACATCTTGGTCAAGGCAGCCTTTTCATGTGTCTCGGTGGGTCTGTTCCTTTCCCTGAACCAGGAAGTCAAGTTTAAGCAGACATAAATAGAACAATCTTCAAAGCATTCACGCTACTCAGAAGGTCAAGGCCTGAAATTCAGTTCGGCCTAACTTTGGTGATTGTGTTTCCTCGGCCTTGCTCCTTTGTACATTGAAAATACTTGTAAAATTATGTGGACATTTTAACCTTGGCAAAACATTTTACAAAAACTTTTAAATGAATAGAATCTGGCCCAGTTTTGAGCATTGATGAAGAATGATGAGGTTAAAAATATATTTTGGGAGCGGCCCTTAAATTCTGATCAATTGTACCCGTGTTTGTGTAACACAGTGTTACTGTCCCTCAGCTGCTTCAGTCATAGTCCAAAACATCTAGACATATGTCACATAGCGGTTTGCGTTTCGCCGTCCTGGGTCTCCTTACCTCCCGTGTGGTGTCAGCTTGATGGTTCTGCTCCTTGTGACACGGCTGTTCTTTAGTGGAAAGTGAGAATTCAAGCAAAAAGATGCACATCTTAAGGGGGGAGAAACATTCACTTTCTGGAATGAGTGCCTTTCCTGGGAGTAGATGTTTTAGGAAGCAGCGGCCTGTGGCATGGGTGGGTAGTCGTGTGTGCTGCCTGCCTCCCTCAGTGTGGAGGGCAGGAGCCCGAGGCACTTGGTGGACGTAGACAATGTTACTACAAAGCTCAACCCTTCCTGGGAAAATAAAGAAGATCCCTGAAAACCCTTTCAACTTTTAAGATTTGGATTTGAGCCTCAAGAGTGGGGCCTGCCACACACAGTCCCCACAGAGTGAGCAGATAGATCAGCACCCAGACCTGGCTTCCGGCACTCTTTCACTTGCTAGGTGAGTTCAGGGAGGTGTTCCATTGGCCTGGTGGTGCTTTCACACCCTGTGCTTTGCCAGAAGAGCTTTTTTGGGTGAGAAGGGGAAAACAGGCACAATTACTCTCAGAGAAAGGGAGGGGAGGGTGCGCAGGGCCTGGGGTTGCCCGCAGTCATGCTCTGTCCTTGTCCCGCCTCCCATGTGGGACAGGTAAAGCCATCTCTGTTCTGTGAGCCCTCGTGAGAGCTGAGAGGTGAGCACCGTGGATGTGAGTCAGAGGTTGGTCCTAGCCAGGCACCCTCGCTTTTCAGATCCCTGCTCTTCCTGAGCACCGGACGGCAAGACTTCAGCAAGTGGGGACTTTCTGCTTTGGTGTTCTGAACGGAACAACGGTCGTGCATTCCAGCCCCTCCCAAACTCCCACCTCTTCCCTGGATATCGCTAAAACACTCACAGCTCCTATGTCCACAGAGGATTTCTGCTTAATTCAAAGCCTTTAAAGCACCAATGACCTGATTTTGTGGTGCTTCGGCACCCAATGCCGGTGTGTTTTGTGTACTGTGCAGCAATACACTAGAATGTTGGGTGTGGACACACTTTCTATTTACATGGCTCGGACTGTACTGTAATTAAATAATTTCTAAGATACCTAAATTTGAGCCCAATCAGCAGCATCCCCAGGTGCTGGCAGAAGGGAACTGTGGTCTCAGAGGGCTAGCCTGAAGGAAGGTGGGGAAGCTGATGGGCAATACTTCTAACCCACGAGGACAAAGACAGTGGGGCAGACTCAGGTGTAGTTAATCCCAGCACATGCCAGCCTCTCAGAAATCACATGCAACTCAAAGAGTTGACTTCAATTTAAATGGTGAATTTTGGGTAAAAAATTCCCAAGTTCGTATATAGAATATTTGGATACTCACTTGAGATAGCAAGAGGTACATACCTGCCTTGGTTTTGATTAATGTGAGGTGATTGAACACTTGGCCAAGCCAAAATAATTTTCCAGAAGTCTCTAATCAGCTGGAGAAACAACTAAACAATTTGGTTCGGTTTAGGAGATTACATTGCAATTATAGAATTAAACATGGAAATAGATTAGGCAGAGAGATTAAATTTGAATAGTGGAGGAAAAACGTGGCCAAAGAGAAAGGATGTTTATTCTGAAAATGTTCTCAGTGCCCAGCTGGCTCCCACAAAACAAATCACATATGAAAGTATAAGGTATTAAAGGTTACATCTGTGTGACAGGTGAGGGAGATGGCGGTTTTTGAAACTGTGAGGTGTGCCCTGCCCTGCACTCTGCAGGGGGCTTTGTGGAGTCAACATACCACACGGGCCTGGCTTTGGCACCACAGTGGAAGCAAGAGTGCTCCAGGGTCATACGCTTGGTGACATGACGCTCCCAGCCACATGACTTCATATCAAAACCAGACGTCTCCTGTAACTCATTTAAGTGATCTGAAATGAAAATGCTTTATTTTTTCCCTCTTACTTCTCTAAAGATAATTGTTTTCTTGGGGCTTTAGATTGCATAAGGCATAGAAAATGTGTTCTTTTAATTAGAGCATCATGTAATACTCCTCAAATTAAGAACACTCTTTAGGAGAGAACAGGCATGTGGGCCTGGTTTCCAGTCCTTTGCCAGATGAGCATTTCAGCCACATTAACAAGGATGTGAACCCCTCTCTTTGGGGTTAATTCGGATATTTCAGGCAAGATCCACTGGGAGAAGTGCAGTTAAACATAGACGTGGCGCTTTGCATTCAGTGTGCGTACTGCCTTTGTGGCCTCCACTCGGGACGATTGCCTTGAGCGTTTGAGTTGCCAGCGAAACCAAGTAAGTGGTTTGTCCCCACTTTGTCACGGATGTGGGGATGATGGTTGATAGGAAGTTACTGTGTCCATAAAAACTGTAGACATTAATTGACATTGGCACTGCGGTACAGAGGGTCCTAGTTCTAAATCTGCCTGAATTAGAACCAGTCCTGAACAAGTCATGATTCAGTTGTAGAAAAGTACAACCAGAAATCCATACATTTGTATACATTGTATAAGTATGGATGCGGGTGTGTATTGTATTTTAAATTATTTGATAATAAGTTGCAGACGCTAAAAACTTTATCATAGAACTTGTAAGCACAAGGACACTTCCCTACACAACCAGTTGTCATTCTCCTTTCAGTTACCTCTTGGTGTTTTAAGAAACCATCCCCAAACTGAGGGCTGAAGATGACCATTTATTATTTTTCATGACTCTGTGGGTTTATTTGGCCTAGCAGGTGATTGCTCTGCTCCAGGTGGTGTCTCTGGGGTCATCTGGAGACCCAGCAGGCTGCCCTGTGTAGGGGCTCACGCCCAGGGCTGAAGTGTGCTGGCCTATGGCGTGAGCTCAGCTGGACTGACCACCCGAGTCCCTCAGGTCTCCGCTCTGCAGGGCTCCCTGCATGGCCTGTGCCCTCACAATATTGTGGCAGGATGCCAAGGCAGGATGTAACCAGCATTTAAGAGCTAAGGCTGTGGGCCCTGCAAACCCACACGGTGACTGTGTTTTCCTGGAGGGGTGGTGTGGGACATCCACACCCGACTCCCGAATTGGGAAGGAGGAGGTGCAAGGTGGCCTGCATCTCTCGGCGCCCAGGCTGTGCCTAATGCGGCTTGACTCTGAGTTCTTTAGGACAGGGCCCGTGCCCTGCCCAAGTGCACACGGGGCTCGCAGGAAGCATGGGCTGCGCTGGAGTTTGGTGATGCTAAGGCCACTGCAGTTGGAGGATGGACATATTTTCACGTAGTCAATTATTGGGAGAATCCTGTGCCACAACCCCTCCTTCCCCCCGAAATGACCTTCCCTGTTCAGACTGATGGGTTGGGGCTTAGTTTGTCAATGCCAGTGTCATGACCTCAGGCAGACAGCAGCCCACCCCTGTGGCATAAAATCCACATGGAGAAAGTCTC
Source organism: Macrotus californicus (assembly GCA_007922815.1). Classification (NCBI taxonomy): domain Eukaryota; kingdom Metazoa; phylum Chordata; class Mammalia; order Chiroptera; family Phyllostomidae; genus Macrotus; species Macrotus californicus. The sequence continues at coordinate 53,210 of VMDR010001811.1, forward strand.
TGTGACTGATTAACTATACTTTGTTGAGGTAGCTTGACTAATGTTAAGACTGTTACATTTTCATAATTATACATTGTTAATTATTGAATTGTTTCTTTAATCATTTTTTATTGTTGTTCTCTTATAATTGTCCCAATTTCCCCCCTTTGTCCCCCTCTGCACATCCCAGCCCCGCTCCCACAGTCAGTTCCCACACTGCTCTCCGTGTCTGTGGGTCATTCAGACATGTTCTTTGTTTATTGGGGTGACATTGGCCAAAAAAATTACATAGGTTTCAGGTGTACAATTCCATAATGCATCATCTGTGTATTGTATTGTGTGTTTACCTTACCAGCCAAGTGATTATTAAACTATTAAAAGTCTTGAAATTTTTTTGCTTTTAAAAAATTGGACTTTTAAAATATAGATTTTTGTATATAGTTTCTGAGATTCTTTTGCATTTTGCTCATCTCATTTCTCTGGAGAGTTTAAGAGAACAAAGAAAAGACCTAAACACTTATTCATGTGACTGAGAAATAGTGCTCCAGAAGCAGCCTGTTTATGGACAATCGGCAGCTGCTGCTGGCTGGCCTCAAATTCCTCCTCCAGCACATGCCTGAGGCTCCTCTCTGTTTGCTGGGCTCTCTGACACCCAAGGACAGACACCCATTCCTGAGAGGGTGCCAGTACATGCATTGTTTTAGTCAATACTAAGTTGCTAATAAAGACCAAGCACAACCAAGAGCAAGTCAGGGGTTTCTTTAACTTCCATGTAACATGTGAAGGTTCCCCATCATATAAAATTCCCTTCAGACACTGAACTATGCCTTTCTTTCCAAAACATCACACGGAGTGTGCCATCTCCCTGAAGTGACTCAAGCATCCCTTTCTGGAGCAGGACATGGGCTTTCTCCTATGTCATAACCTCTGGTAGTATGCTGTAGAGGAAATGAGAAATCAGGAACTGGGTGTTACTCCCCTTTTACACATGGGGACAGTAGACTGTGGCTTTTCCAGGGTTGTGGAGGGAGGTGAAGTCAGGGGTGGATGCAGACCCCAACTCTCATGATGCCTGAAGCTCCAGACTAGCGCCATTTCTCTAGAACATCATTGTCACCATTGTTGTCACTACCACCTCCATCACCACCAAGGAATCGAGTGAGTTTTTGATTATCTTGAGCTGTGTTCTAATCTGTCTTCTCTACTTACTGACTTCTCTACCTCTCTCTGTTGAGACTGAGATGACAGTGTTTCCTTTGCCCAGCTCATAGGAGTTTTTGTTGAGGGTAAGGTACCTGAAGCCGTGAAATGCCCAGGAAAAGTAAGGGACAAATCCATGGGAACTGTTTCCTGCCCTGTCCCAGTGTGCATTCAGTAGGTGCTTAGGTGTGGAGCAGAATCAGGGAGGCGCACAGTGCTGTTTCCACATAGAGGCTGCACGCACGGTGTGGAATTTGACTCCAGCAGATTGAGATTTAGTGTGATTTGAACACTGACTTATACCAGACTCTGTTACTAGGCAATATTACATCGATATATTCAAATCTGGGTCAGTAATTTCTCTGTATTTGGAAGATTCCCAGCCACTTGGGAAATCTTGAAAGAGCTGAGCTTTAGTGGTGGACCGTGCGACGGTTTAGCGCTGTGTCAGTTAGTGTGTACTTTGACACTGGTAGGTTTCTTTCCACGGTTGTAGCTGACGTCGTCTGAAATGTATGTGAAAAGTTTATGTCTGTGTGTAGGCTAAACCACGTCAGGTCCCTTGATAATCAGGGAGATTCCGTGTGTGCTCTGGTAAGCCCGTCTTTGTAGTAGCCAATACCCCGCGCACACACACGGCAGTGTTGAAGCTCAGCAACACAGTAATAAATCCAGGTTACTCTCATCATCTGTTTGTGAGATAACTTGACCCATATCCAACTAACAATGGCTTTGGCATTCTTTAAATTTTTAAACCTCTCTTGGCTTCTTTTGCATTTGTGTCCTGCCTTATACTTTGCTTAAAGGTAAATTTCAGTAGCTTCCAGAATTTTTTCCATGAAATGAGGCCTCCTAACCCAGCTGGGAAAAAGATTTGAAGAAATGAGAAGTAGCCAACATTTTATGTGTAGAACTTTTTTGGAGTGTGTGTGGGTGTATGTGTGTGCATGCACACGCATGTCGGGTGCCTTTATCTGTAGCAGTAAAATATTTTTATATTTCTGGGAGGCTTTAATTCACTTTTAATGGTTTATCACACTGTGGAGAACTATGTGACCCTCCCAAATGGTATATTCTGATCACTTTACTTCTGTTAAAAATGTTCCTTCCCTTTAAGAAAAAATATGTTCCTGCATTGCATGCCAAAACACAAACAGAATTCTTGGAGAACCTAGGAGCTCACGGAATTCACCCCTATGGAAAAGTCTTCCATACCAGAAATGGTAGAAGAGATTGTTTAAGCCATAAAGGTCAGAATGGAGTGAGTTTGATGTTGACTAGTTCCAAAAAACATCCTAGAAAAGTCACAGAACAACTGTGGTCTCCCACGGCTGGTCGAGGAGCCTGGCCTGCCGGCAGCCCTGGGCCAAGCGAGACACTCTGGGGTCATCACCCTGTCTGAAGCAGCTGGCCTGGATGGACCAAGGGGCCCACGGTATTTCCTGCTACTGGCTCTAACTTTTCAGGAATCCTTTTGGTCCCCAACAGAGGCTTGTTCTATGAAGCAAAACGGACCAGATGCCAGTGGGCACAGAGGACCTGAGAACTCACTGTGCTGTAGCTTTTTGGTCTCTCCTGAGCAGTGCAGAGTTTCACGCTCAGGTGATGATTGGTTGGTAACACTGGTGAGTCCCCTAAGGCCTGTGTTGTCCCTGTAGTTGTGTTGTAAGGGACAAGACTGTTTTAGGTCAGGAAATATTAGGAAAAAGCTGAAAATCAGTTTGGGCTGAGCAGGGTGTTATAGTGATTTTAGAGAAAAGTTGGATGAAATGATCACTTAAATGTGTGTTTTCAGAATTTAGGTAGTTGAAATGATGATTCTTTGAAGGGGCTCTTATTAGTATAGGCTGAATTAGTTCTATAGCAGGGGTGTCAAACCCATTGTCACTGGGGGCCACATCAGCCTCACAGTTGCCTTCAAAGGACCAGATGTAATTGTAGGTCTGTATAAATGTAACTACTCCTTAACTAGAGGCAAGGAGCTGGGTGCTGCCACCAGGTAGAAACAAGGTGCCAGGCCAGATAAAACAAAGTGGAGGGCAGGACTCGGCCCACGGACCTTGTGTTTGCCACCTCTGCTCTATAGTGAAATGGCATGCTGGTCACTGTGCTCACGGCCACCCTGGGCCCCTGTGGTTGAGTTCCACATCAGACTTCTGACTTGAGATAGTTAAAGGAGGGGTGGCAGGCCTTAAAACTCTAGGATAGGTTTTTGATCAATTTATTATTGTCAAATGCATGTTTAAAAGGTTAAGTAGTTTTGATACTGTTAGATCTGATTTTTATTCATTTTTATTTCACACATACCTGGGGTAGTACCAAATTATCAATACTTAATGATTGATGAATGAATACAATAGTAATTACTGCAAATTAGCACTTAGTTAATTGTAAGATACACAGGTTAATTGGAGACATTTTGAAATACTCTTCCATTTTTAAGCCATTAAAATGTAGCATATATTTATCAATAATTTTAATCACGAATAATAACCTGGAAATGTATAGAAGAGTACTTCTTTAAAACCTACAGCTCAATAACCTGAAAAATTGTGGCTCCTCGGTAGTTCTAATTTTCTTTTTGGTGGGATTCACGTTGTTGAACTTTTTCTGTATGGGGAAGTTTAGGTGATTTCTTCGGACTTTTCTGAAACTTTTGTCACACTCTTTTAAATGTGTCTGTGTTGCCTGCTAACAGGCCTTCTGTCACAAGTAGGAACTGTCCCTGGTTGGGTGGGCAGCCTGAGCCCACGTCCAGGGCCAGGCCAGTGTACCTGTGGGTTTAAGTGACCGTGCAGAGCATATAAGTAACGTGTGAAGGATTCTTTAGACCCAAGAATTCTATTCTATAAGCCATCAGAGCAGTTGCTATCTGTTGAAAGGAAGCAAAGTTATCACTTCTGCACCAGGAACTTAATTTCTGAACTTCTGATTTGTGGAGAGTGAAGGTGGGTAGGAGGTGAAGTTGCAGAAGCAGGAATGCCCCTGTCATTAGCTCCAGATGTCTCACTTCCTTTTGGACAGAGAAATTGGGACATTTCACTAGGACATTTTATGCCTATTCTGAGCAGGCCTTGGCTTTTCCCTTGTGAAAATTCTGTGAGCTCTAACTGGTCCACATTTATAAGACCGGCAGATTGTTCTCCCTGCCCCTCACTGTGGTTGTGTTTGGACTCTGGTGGTTCCATTCCTAAAAGGAAGGATGTAGATAGTGGAGGAAACTCAAGGGAGTCAGGGCTGGGAGGGCGCCATAATTTGCAGAATGTGTCCCAGGTCTGCTGGTCTCCAGGGTCTGCGGATTGCAGGAGCACATGGCCTTCATCGCAGGGCGCTGAGCAGGGGGGATTGGAGCCGTCAGAGGAACACCTGCTGGGCGGTCCGGTGGCAAGAGGCACAAGCAGTGGGGCCCACGGTGTTCTGAGTTCTCACAGACAAGACACCAATGAGCCTGGCTGAAATCTCACGGAGCTCTTGAACCATTCGATGACAATATTGCAGAAGGACAAAAATTTCAAGCGCAGTGTAATTCCCCGCTTTTTCTCACTTTGACAGTGAACTGCTGAGGGGACTGTTAAATTCACTGTGTGTTTATGAGGGATCCTTCACTTCATGGAGAAACCATGGACCCAGTCCGATCAGAGTTCCTGCTACATTGTGAAAGATGCTGCTCTAACAGTGTGTTGAAATGGCTAAAAGAGAATCCTGTGCTGTGTAACTCACTCGCTAAGCTGGGGGAAACTGGAGGACACGAGGACCAAATCCCCATCTTTCTCGTCAGGAGCCTGCAATCCATGGTGTTTTCACGAAGACAGGTTTACGGAGGAGCATACAGTGCGGTGTCTACATGAGGAGTTATGTTCAGAGATTTGGCACAGTCCACAGTAGAACCCATGTAAATGCTGGTATTACGACTTTTTATGTAATCCCAGAGCAGAGGTTGATTTCTGATCAAGTGACACACCGAAGAGTCAGGGCGCTTCCCCCTATTCTGAGCAGCTGGAAGGCTCTGCGTTTCTTCTCTCAGGAGACATTAATTTGCAAACATTTGATACAATGTATTACAGTCTTCCTTGACATGTTCTCTGGGATTTTCAGTCCAAAAATGAAACTAAGTGTGTGTGGCATGCCACTGGGTTTGAATTGAAGAGAAAGTGTGGTATCTGAGACAGTCTCACACCGACCTGAGACAGGCGTGTGTGTGTGTGTGTGTGTGTGTGTGTGTGTGTGTGTGTGTGTTGTTGAGAGAGAGAGGGAGAGGGGAGATGAGGAACATGTTGAACTGATTGCTGCTCTGTGCATAACAAACATTCAGGGCCTGCAGACAACTTAGAAATGACTTTTATGCATACACAAATACAGTCACTTACTGTTGAAATTCAGGCCATTGTTTTATGTTGACTCCCTAAGTAAAACAAACAAAAAACTTATAAAGTGACCCAGACTGACTTTTAATTCTGCCTCTTCATCTGCCCCTTTAAGCTATTGCTTTCTTTCAACAACTGTTTTCACTTAATGTTCCTGTGTCATCACGTGTGTGCATGACACCCAAAAGCATGCACTTGGTGTTAGGGACAGTCCGCAGAAATAAGCCCTGTGCCTGCTCTTGAAAGGTGGTCTAAGCTCTGAGGATGGTGCTCCTGCTAGTGAAAGATGACAGTGGATTTGTGCTGAAGATTTTGAAATGGAAACCCTTAGCGTAGTGATGGTGTGGGCCAGCAGTCCAGGTCTGGATGTTCCTGTCCATTGACGGATGCATTGTCTCATCAGGAGTGGGGCAGGCAGTGACCGAGCAGCGAGCCATGACCCCTCCTAGGTCACATGCCACTGGTGGGTCCGTAGCATTCGAAGGCAATCAGGTAAACTGGGCCCAGTTCATGGAAGGTTTGCTGAAATAGGATGGAAAAAATGTGGATCCTTAAAAATAGGACCTCGTGATGTTAACAGTTGTCAAGTCTTTTTGAGAGAATTATCTTCCATTTAGGATGATGCTTTGTTGGCACCTAAGTTGAATTCCCAGAAGCCCCTCCAGAGGTGGGGATACACCAGGGCCAAATAATCTGTGACTGGCAGGTGTTCAGACAAGTCAGCCAGGAGGAAACTGACCGAAGGGCTCGAGGCTGTTTTCTTCCCCACGCTGAAGTGTAAAGGGTTTAGTGTAAATATTATAATTTTCCTTGTTTTAAAGGGAAATTATTTTTAAAGTCAAATGGGGCTCTTGAGGTTCCTAAGTTGTATGATTTGCTGTGTAATCATTCTTTTCCCTTTTTTCTGACACATCTCAGTCACACACAGGGACTGGCTCTGGCCTCGTGGTGCAATGGAAGCAGCCAGGAGGAGTTGCCACAACTGCATTCAAAGCCCCTTCTGTTTGGTTGTATTTTTACTGGCCTGTGATCCTGGGCACACAAGTTAGCCACTGAGGCCCTGTTTCCTCCTGGCAAAGTGCAGCTAACGACAACAAACAAGATGGCATCTGTGCCGAATACGCAGTGTGTGGCCGAGGCCCCAGGACCCCAGCCAGTCCCACTGCTCCCATGTAAACTCACCGGCCCTGGCCGTCCTGCCCACTGCCCAGGGCTTTGTGTCCGTGTCTGCTCACGTTCAGGCCGAACGATGATCGACAGGGGCTCTGTCTGTGTGATCCTGACGCTGGCAGCCTCAGCAGTAGCCAGGACGGCCCCTGAGAGACACCCTGTGTAGAGGAGCAGGGTGCAGGGGCATCCTGGTTATTTGCTCCTCTTGTACGAGCCCTTGTTCTCCTGGCTCAATCTTCTCTAGGCTCCCTCACCCACTGGCTTCCCTCTTGTGTTCCGCCAACCAGGGGTACAGGAGGAGGGAACCCCGAGCTCCAGGCTTTTATTCTGCTGATGGGCCCCGGGCCCTGGCCTGGCTGCACCCTCACCCCAGAACAGCTTGAACTTGCAGCTTAAACTCCGTATCTGCCAAATGGTGTTTTCTGAGATGGAATCACCTTCAGGACAAAGTTTCTTCCCCTTCCTCCCTCCTTTCTTCCGCCTCTCACTTGAGTTACTGTGGTGGTGGCTTCTCGTTTTCAGTGCGCGAGTGGTAGCCTGAGCACAGCCCCACGCGGGGTATGACATAGAAGCACACGATAAAGTGTGAGCTCGCTCTTCACCAGCAGCCCCCACTTTCCTCCCCAGAGGTGGCCCACCGTTGGTTGAGTGTGAAGTGTTGCTTTTTGAGTGTTTTTCACTTGGACAGAGTGTAAGGAAATTTTTTACACCCGAAGTTAACCATTTGCATCATTTCTGACTGCTGGTGTCATTTAATCTGACCTCGGAGTGGGGTGCCTTGAGTGCACTGTGCAGTGAGAGCAAGCAGTTGTCACATTCAAACCAGGCTTTTCTGTGTTGGCCAAATGGCGTGCTGTGCTCTAACAGTGCAAACGACTCCTGGTCCCATCTGAAGGGTGCATGGGGGAGAGAAAAGGACTGGTCTGGTTTCTGCTAAGGTGTTCGAGGTTGGGAACCCTTCAGAGGCTGGGGCACACTAAAAGGCAGTTGTCCTTGCCTGTCTTACATTTTCCACTTTCTGAACCCCAGAGGTCAGAAACATAGTCTCTCAGTGTCAAGGGGCCGAGGTGAATGAGCTGTGAACTCCCCAAATGCTCCCAGAGAAATGATCCATGGTGCCAGGAGTCCAGGGACTCACCCAAGGGATTCTTCCTAAGTTGAACTTGAAATGTATATAAACTCGTTCTTTTCAAACCATTGAAGATAACAGTGTGTGTGTGTGTGTAAGAATGTCCCTTCATTTAAAAGTCCTACAAAAATGAACAACAGTGGGTTTTGAACTGAAGGTTATTAGAAATGCCTACTGGTTCAGTAGCGGGGTTTTTCTTTCACAGCGATCGGCCCTTCCAGCCATCTCCAAACTGGCCCGGAATGCCTAGATCGGTCTCTCCCTGAGCTGGGTCCTTTTGGGGATTAGATAGTTCTTGAAACTTCCTCTCCTAAGCATATCTGTTCCACTTCATTGGAAGGAAGATGATGATGTTTATCTGCTGTCACCCTCCTTCTGAGTTCTGGCAGGAATGAGTGAGGGGCTAAACAATAGGCATCTATTCCTCCAGTCTGGGGGCTGGAGGTCAGAGATGAGGATGCTGGCACAGTCAGGGTCTTGTGATGACCCTCTGTCCCTGGTAGTGTCCTCCCATGGCTTTCCTTGGTGCCTGCATGGAGAGGGCACTAAACCCATCATAGGGGCCCCCTCATGGCCTCATCTAATCCTAATCACCTCCCAAAGGTCCCACCTCCAAACACCATCACTTTGGGGAATTAGGGCTTCATTATGTGAATTGTGGGGTGGGGCTCAAACGTTTAGTCCAGAGCACCATGTCTGTTCCTAGAAAGGATTTGGGGCATTGTGACTGAGCTCTGCTATGCAGAAAAGGATTTGGCCCTGAAAATATTTGTGGCTACTTGGTTCTAGATATTTGGACTAGACAGTACTCTCACCGTGTCTTACCTCAACGTGGAGTTTTCTGAGACATTGTCTCCTGGAGAGTTCTTGGTCCCAGGTGGAGTTGCATCCCAGTGGCCATTTGCACGGTGGGTCTTGGTGAGGGGACTGAGTGGTCACAAGAGCTGCTCCTACCCAGCATTGATTCAGGCAAGTGACACATTGTTAGCGTGTAGGAGGAAGGAGGTGCCCCTTGTCCTGCAGGTTGATTAGAAATTGTTCTGAAGTTGGCCAGTTCTTCTCAATGGGAAATTGGAATCTGTCTTTTTAAAGGACCATTAGCTTGTGTCTTCTGAATTTTGGCAACTTCTTATGATGGTCTTTAAGCAACAGGAGTAGCTTAAGATTCATGCTGATGTCTGGCTGCTCTTGTCTGCAGCCCTGCCCTGCTGCGTTCTTATCTGTGTGTCTTGCCAGGTGGCATCATTCTTGTACTGGCTGTACTTGGTTCAGGACCTACTGGACCCAGCACAGACCGCCCCCATACCTCTTAGGGTGTCCAGGGAGCCCAAGGCCTGCAATTTGGAAGAAGACTGTTGGTTGCTCCTTCAAAAGGGCTGAGAGGCACACTAGAGACCTGCCTGTCAGGAGCTGATAAATGTTAGGGAGAGGAGAGGAGCTGTCAGGATGTTCTCAGAAAGCAAAAGGCCTGAACCTTTGTCAACTCAAAACAGTTGACCAGGTGGCCCTGGGTATGGAGTTACTGCATTCTAGCTGAGGGTCTGAAAGTGAAGACTGCTCCTGGGCCACCATCCCAACACCAGGACTCCCACTGGGTGGCTTAAAACGGCCAGAAGTGCATTCCCTCTCAGCTCTGGAGGCCAGAAGTCCAAAATCATGATCTGCAGGGCAGCACTCCCTTCAAGGGCTCTAGGGAAGGATCTTTCCTTGTCTCTTCCAGCTCCTGGGGACCCCTGACAATCCTTGGCTTGTGGATACATCACTCAACCTCTGCCTCTCTGTTCCCATGGTGTTCTCCTTTCTATGTCTGTGTCCAAATTCTCCTCTTCTTATAAGGATACTTTTCATTGGATTAGGGCCTATCTTGCTCTAATTGTGACCTCATCTTTTGCATCCTCCAAGATCCTACTTCAAATAAGTTCACATTATAGGTTCCAGAGGTTAGGACATGGAGATATCTTGGGGGAGACAATTCATCCCACTCTGCACCCCCACCCCGTCATTGGCAAATGTTTGCCTTCCACCCCACCTTGGACCCACATCCCACACTGATGTGTGATAAACCCAAGCTCTGTACTGTGAAACAAGTTGTTTGTGAAGCGATGTGAGTGTAGTGACATTCTGGGTGCTTGGGGCTTCCTGTGGAAGATCTGGGTGCCCTCTGTGTCTTCACATCCCTCCCGGGCCCTCCTGCTCACTGTCTGATGTGCACACAGGTGCTTACAGGGGAGGATGCGTGGTAGTGGGCAGGTGTTTCTGCACCTCCTGATGCACTGAGGTTAGGCCTAGAAATGGAGTCGCCTCAGAACTGGTGCCTTGAAAGGGAAGTATTGTCCTTACCACAAAGGACCTCTGTGGTGAGGACAGATAAGTTGACACCTTATGAGACTTTGTCCACTTGGTGTGTAGTAGTCTTACTATTAGTAGGTAGTAGTAATAGTCCACTATTCATAGTTGCTATAGAAATCAGTTTCTGAAGTTTTCTTTAAGAGACGGCAGGCACCGTGGTTTATCAGAATAGAAGGAAGAATGACACCGGGCTGATGGAGGCTCGTCACCAGTGTGAGGGATGTAGGTGTCCCATTAGTCTGCATCTCACAACACGTCATCCACTGGCGTGAATAGTGAGGCCGAATTTCTGTAACATGATGAACTTTTAAATTTATGCAAGGACTCTGAAGGCGTTTCCTCTGTGGGTGCACCCTGCGGTAGGAGACACCTGGCTTGGTTTTTCCCAGGGAAGCCTCTGATCTGCTGATTGCTTTTCTGATCACTCGTGCAGTCTGGGCTTGAAGGGTTTGAAGACTGGTACATGCTATTTTAAAATCTCTCTTTCCCATTCCAATTAGAAGGGAATGTTAGTCGACACCCGTATCACCTAGTGAATCACAGACATTTATAAAGTGGTACTTTATTAATGCTTCCTACCGAGTTGAACTCAGTAGGAAATATGCATGGCCTCTAGTTTTCCCTTCACCCTGTCACAGTGACGCAGCAATAGTTTTTGCTGGTGTGTGCAGTGAGTTTCCCAAATTAAAGACTGGTCAGAGCCGGGAGAACACTGACTGTCCCAGGACAGCGCGAGGAAGCAGCCCTGAGCGCAGAGCTTGCACGGTCTCTGTCCTGCGAGGTGGTGGCCACTTTGTCTGCATGATCAGTCGGGACAATAGCTGGTAGCATTCTCCTCCATGATTGGGCTGCCCAGCTCGCTGCGGTCATGAAGTGTGATGGCTGATAGGCTGGTGTACCCTCTCCCTTCCTAGGGTCTGAACGGGGCTGTACTGATGTGATAAATCACTGATAGACATAATTAAAATAAACCTTTTATTTCGTTTCTGCTCTGTCTCAACGACTCCCCACCTACCTACCCACCTCTTCTAGAAGCCAAAGGCCTGGACCCCTGGGAAAAAGTGGAGGGCCTTACATTTGACTGTGGCTGAGTTATTAAACCCCCACCCCAACCCCAGCCCCAATCAACTGGAAAGTTTTAAGACACATGGTTAAGATTTGTTCCCAGGAAAGCTGGCCTATCTGGAATGATGGGGGTGAATATCAAGTATCTCCAGACTTCCGTTTCTGCTTTATTCTATTTTTTAGGTTTTGATTTGCTTTCTCCTAGATTGTGTTTGAGATTCATGCTCCAGTGCTGGAACAAGCCACAGAGCATACAGCAGAACCTGGTTTTTATTAACTGCTTGCCACACGGAATCTTCGTGTGCACAGAATCTGGACCTAGCTTCCCTGGGGCATCTTCCCATTGGCTCCGGGCTGTAAATCTGGCTTATGGCTCTTAGCCTGTTAGCTTTGCGAGTGTTGCCTTGCTGGCCGTAGGATGCTTTTCTAAAATGTTGCATCACTTGGCTTCAACCCTGAGGGCTGTGAGAAGTTTCTGTGCTGGGCCTTGTTGAGGAATGATCCCAGAGGAGCCTTGCTGTTTAAGCTCCTTTGTAACCGTCTACTAATGGCGACATGGTTTACGAAAGCATTCAAAATGGAATCCAGGGAAACGGACTAGGGATCCGTCAGAGGGCTTAAAGGCTTAAGAATGGTAGTTTGTTTTTGGCATCTGCGGTACAAATGTACAAAATGATTTCAGGCAGGTAGGTCTCCTGGCCAGCTGGTCGTTTGGGAGTGCCCGCGGGTAGGCGTCATCCCAGCCCCTCACTTTGCTATCACAAGGACAAGGAAGCTACTCGTTGAGTTAATATCCAGACTTTCAACCTGGTTGTTGGTTGTGTTCCCTTAACAAGTTCGACTTAAACATAAACACAAAACAAGGAAGTGACTTTCCGGGAAGCCTCAGGATTAGTGGTCTCATTCCTGACCACACTCAGTTAAACTGTTAAAAGCAGGTCTTGTAAGTGCATTGAGGGGCTTTGGTTGGTTTGTTCTGGGGTATTTGGGCTTTTTTCTTTTTTTTCCTTTTTTTTTTTGTATGTATGCAGATTTTTGGTTGGATTCGGAATTTTATATCAAAATATTACAAAAAAGTCCTTGGGTTTCTTGCATTTATTTTAGGTTTTGCACTAGTTTTGCATTATCTCAGTTGGGTATTATTAAACAGTTTCAGAATTGGTAACGTAGAGAGGAAAACCAGATGTGTGTGCTCCAAAAAACAGTGTGTTTAGATCCAGGATTCCCTTAGTAGGCTGCTTTATATTTGTGTCCTAGGCCATTTTTCTTTTGTCTGAAACAAATTGGCTGTGGTTCAGAAATGTACAGGGGAACCTTCTAAATGAAACTGGGAAACTGCCGGTGCCTGCACCCCACCCTTGAGTGCCTCATGGCGATGTGCTGCCCTTCAGGGAGCCTCATGGTAAGTGCAGCCGCAGGCTCACTGTGGCCAGCAGCCCAGAGGTGCTGCCATTGGCTACTGGCCTAGGAGCTCACTGCATTCCAGTTAGATCTTACTGCATTCCACAGCCTGTTTTTGGGAGTGGGGAGTCACCTGGCCGAGCTTTGTCCCCAAGGAGATGGGGCCGTGGTCGGGTGAGGAGGAGGCAGGCTTAGGTGTCCAGTGCCTGTCCTCTCTCCCAGGGCTCAGCGTCAAGGCTTTGGAGCCGAGGCAGCACACAGCTCCTGCTGAGGCCTCGTCGCTGGGGAGGTTGTCACACACCCGCCCCAGCAGGGTTGTTCTGCAGGGTCTGGAGTAGGGGAAGGAGGAGAGTGATAACTAAGCGGCTGGAAGGCAGTTTTCTCCGGCGATGTGCATGTTAAATGTGTAACTCCCTTCTGAACCACTCAGCAAACCAAAGCAATGTGGGACATTCCAAAGGCATAGCATTTTGGATGAATTCCCAGTGGAGGACCTTTTCCTGTTTTTATTTTCATTTGCCAGCCAGGCTGGTAATGTGCCTACCTTTGCTCTTATAATGCTGCACGTTTAGGTTCCGAGGGTTCTGACATTATAATTCTTAATATTTAATCAGCTGTGTAGATCATGTGAAAAGCCACTTCACTGGCAGTGCTGACAGGGGAAAAACTCTCTCTTAGGACACCGTAAAATGCCTTCGGTTTGCAGGGGACAGTGTGACTCATCGCCAGAACTGGAGTGCAGGCAGAACCTTCTTGGAAATACATTCTGTGATTTTATGTTTCCTTAAAAAATGGTGGTATGATTTGACCTTAAGTTCACTTACTAAGTGATCTTTTAAAATAGACATCGTTACAAAACTGTGACTGCATTAAAATACCTAACATTTTAGCTTAGCATTTGAAAACTGCCTAGATTTCAAGTTCAGTCCAGGGTCTGGCAGACCAGTGCTCAGTGAGGGCAGCCGCAGCCCATCACAGCCTGTGCCCCGCCCCTTTTCACCCACCAAACGGGCAGATGGCTGTGTGGTTTGAGAACTGCCTACCACGTCTGTTACCTTTTGTCTCTTCCCTTTTTGACTTTTCCTAGTTGTTGTAGGGCAGCGTTGTCGCCCAGCACAACCTCGACCTGAACCACAGGCCCCCACTGAGTGGGCCTTTCTGGCCCACATTCCTTTTTCCTCAGGTTGGCCACCGGGAATAAACCACATTTGACACAAGCCAGACAGACATGAGGTTACCCACTTGGGGAAAGTGGGGGCTGGCAACAAGAACATCACACGGGCATTCCTACGTGGGACTAGTTCATAAACAGTTCACAGGCGTGTGCAAGTCAGGAATAAGTCTGCTAACGAAGAGATGCAGGTGCACATGCAGTGAGCCCTGTGCCAAGCTCCAGGTCAGCTTGTCACCTACTCACAGCTGTGCTGGTCTCAGTCTTAGACTGGAAATAGGGTCTTGTGGGACAAAGGGCCAGCTAATGACACAGTGTCAGGTCAGTGTTTCTGCAGTGCTCTTATGCTGCGCTAGAGATCGTGAATCTCCAGAATCCCAAGAACATGGCTGTACATTCAGCGGTACAAAGAATGACAATTTGCAGAAATGTTTTGAAGATGGAGGATGAGGGCAAACAGTATAGAGTCCTTGAACCATTGCGGTTCAGTCATTAACTTCAGACTTAAAGACCAGGGTAGCCCTGGCTGGTGTGGCTCAGTGGATTGAGTGCTGGCCTGTGAATCAAAGGGTCACTGGTTCCATTCCCAGTCAGGGCACATGCCTGGGTTGTGGGCCAGGTCCCCAGTAGGGGTGCTCCAGAGGCAATCACACATTGATGTTTCTCTCCCTCTCTTTCTCTCTCCCTTCCCCTCTCTAAAAGTAAATAAAATCTTTAAAAAAAAAAAAAAAAGACCAGGGTAAAGCAAACTGGGGAGAGAAGGTAAGGAACTGGCGGCTCCTCCTGTGTCCTGAACGTGTCATGCGATCCTGCATAGACCTACCCAGTCACAGTGCCATGTTTTCACCCAGCGTTGAGCATTGACAAGAACAGTGGAAGCCTTGTGTCCGTTCCTGGGCTGGCAAAGTGTGGCCACACACTGGATTCTATTTGCTGGATTGGGGTGCCATGCTTACAGTCACTCCAAAAAGGAGCAAAGGGACCAAAGACAAGCTGGCCACTGCCGAACAACAGTGGGGTCTCTTGATGCGCCTGCAGAAGGCCAGGGTCTCTTCCGCCCTGCCCCAGCCCCTCCAGGTCTCCTGGCCAATCTGGAAGAACTGTGTTCTTTCTAACCAATTGAATGTCCTGGTCATGGAATGCCAGACAGAATTAACTCAAGCCTTCAGCCTTCTTGTTGTTCTCACAGAGGCTTAGAAGCTCTGCTTGGCGCTGAGCCCCTCTTTCCTCTCTGTGACACCCTCCCCCTCTATTGGTCTCCCTTGCCATCTCTGGGCCTTCTCATTCTCTCTGCCTAAGACACCCTTCTCTCCCGTCCCTTTCCTTCAGATCTAGGCCAACCCCACCTCTCCTCAGAACTTGCCTGAGTCTTCACCGCGAGAGACCTGGGCATTTTCTTATTCTGAGAATGTAGTTTGCTTTGCTTCACAGTTGGCCTTTGTTCTAGAATGTAGGCTCTTGGGGACCCATTTCTACTCCTGTACATAGTGGGTCCTTACATCTCTGAGTTTGATTTTCTGGAGAGGAGGAGTTCATGTGGAGGGCTGCTGCCCAGGAGGGAATTTGGGAGGACAGTACAGGGAGCAATAGACCCTGGGTGGGGCAGGACCAGCCAGAGCCTGAGGTCCGACACCTGGTCAGGACTGCTGAGTGGCTCCAGGGTGTGCGGGCCAGTAGATACTGGAGAGTATTCAGTGCAGGGCGGTTGATTGCTGACAATTGGTCTTAAGAGAGAGTCAAGCTAACTTAAGATGATTTAGATACTAAATTAAAATTCAAAGAAAAGCAAGTGTCTGTTTCATTAGTTTGGACAGAATAGGAAGTACCATTTGCTTCCATTAGACACTCACCGTAATCTTGCCATTAAATGTGTCTGCATTTGGCACATCATGACCAAGTCACGGTACTCCTAACAGTTCTTGTGATGTATTTGTGTGTGACCTTTTGGGGGTGCTTTACAGAGCACATGGGCAAGTGTCCCCGTCTGCTCACTGGTGGCCGGCCCTGATGTGAGAGTGATGGTTGGGCTCAGAGACCCTTGGACTGGTGTAGCTGTTCCCTGGCCCCTTGTGGGAATCTGGGTTTGTCTCGTCCCAAGATCCTAGAGCACAAAGGTTCTTTTACAGCTGGCTGTCTTGTGAAGAGGGCCAAGGAAGACACTCGTGATATTGGGGTCATGGAGAGGCCGACAGCCCGGGGCAGGAGTGAGATGCAGTGGGTGGTGTCTGGTCTGGAGGCCTGGCCGTGGGGTGGAGCAGACCATCAGCGCAGGCCTGGCTTGTGTGGCCTCCCCTCCTGCTCACCTGGCCTGTGTGCTCTGCACCCTTCTCCACTCACACCTCAGGGAACGTGTCTGTGAGAAAGCCCTCCCTCACATGCCCTTCTAGTTTACCCAAGTATCTTTTTAACTCTTACCTGCTCTTTCCCCCTTAACCTTTCCTTCTGGAAACTTGCCATTTGAGTCTCCCAAGCTTTGCCCTGGAACTGCCTGGCTCAGGAATAGCCCCATCAACCCCTTAGGTAGACACGAGGAGAGTCCATGTAAAAATGCACACAGACACGTCTCCGTGTTCCTTTGTCCCTCACGACTAATTCCTGTCTGATGGACCTGTCGAGGCGCCAGCCTGTTTTCTCACCTGTTTCTCATTATTAGTCTTTCTCATTCACATCATCTTCATTTTCGTTTATTTAACAAATATTTATTGAATGTTAGGTACGGTCTTAGATGCTGGAGATTTGACAGTGAACAAAACAGACTCAAACAGACACCCCTCCCCACCACCACCCTGTGCCATCCTGGAGCTCCTATTCCAGAGTGTGTGTGTTTGGAGGGGTGGGGGTGGCGAGTGTGAGCAAATATCGGAGCAAGATGCAGTATATGCCTGGAGGTGGCCAGGGCTCCGAAGAGGACCACAGCGGGCTGGTAGGAATCCCAGGGTCCCCTCGGCTGGCCTCTCTTAGAGGATGGGATGAAGGTCAGCAGCAGAGAGGGATGCAGGGTCAACCAGGCTGGACACAAGGGCAGGCCACCAGACATGGGGAAGTGGAGCATGGGTGGGTCTGCACTGGGGCCTGCTGACATGGCTTAGGGCATGCACAGGCATGTCACCTGCTCCCATCTGCCCTGTGAGTCTCACAGCCTGACCATGACCTGCTGCTCAACCCTTCCTGCAGTCCCCTACATGACTGATCCTGGGGTGTCCTCTTCCTCATACATAGCAGAGCCTTGAGGTGTTGTATGGATGGTGACAGTTGGAACAGGCCCATCATTTCTGTTTGCTCGGTCAAGGTTATGTGACATCTTACCTGTGATTTTTGAGTAGGCTTTGATGGTTTTGCCCTTCATACCAAAAAAAGTAAAACCACCTCCCCTCCCCTCTGATAGACAGAGGCTCCTAAAACACATCCATGACTAAAAATACAGCTTCGTGTCTCCCTTTCTTCAGATCCTAGCTGGTTTTTCTGCATCAGAGTCCTTTGACCTTCTTTCTGTGCTGGGGGTTTGTGGAGTAGTCTCCCTGGGCCAAAGTCAAGGTGCTCCAAGGTTCCCCCTGGAGGCTCCAGGGGAGAATCTATTTCGTTGCCTCCTCCAGCTTCTAGAGGCACCACATTCCTTGGCTCATGGCCCCTTCCTCTGTCTTCCAAGCCAGCTATGGTCTCTTTCTCATGTTGCATCCCTCTGCCCCTCTGCAGCTGAGAAAGGTTTTCTGCTTTTGAAGACGCCCTGGTGACCTTGGGCCCATCTGATGCTCTGGGACACTCTCCCCAACTTGAGATGATCAACTTAACCCCATCTGCAAAGTGCCTCTTGCCCGTGTCAGGACACACCCACAGGTCTGCCGATGGGCACATCTTGGGGACAGTGTTCCTTCTAGCGTAGCTGGCTGCCGTTAGAATGTGGTACCATGTTCTCTAAGGTTTCTGAGAACTTTCTGCCATCCTTTACTGTAAAAATTGTACTTACCTGTTTTTCCACTGATGAGTTCCTTGTTAAAGAAATAGAACTCTTGCTTACCAAAACCTAGAATGCTGTTTTAAAACCACAGATTATATTTCCATGAGGACTCCAAGCCTGCCTTTCCCAGGGTGGGCAATCCCTCCTCTTTCTGTGGACCCACACCTTCTTCTTTAGCTCTGACACCGTTGGAGGAGGCAGTGGGCCGGCTGGGAACTGTGGTCATTGTTGCCCCACTGTGCATAGCCTGCAGGTGACCCTGGGCATGTAATTTAAGGAGGGGTGGGACACAACCCCCAAGTAAAAATTCTCACAACTTACAGCAACTCACTGTCATGAATACGAAGCCTCAGAAATCCCCACCCCCAGCTCCCCATCTTGACCTTCAGGATAGCAAGCACCAGCCTGCCTTCCAGCTGCTGGAGCACCATGTGGGCTGGTGGGAACGGCCTGGACGTGGGGGTGCTCAGGAGTGGTGGGGTCACCCAAAGCCTGTCTCCGTGGACCTTGCCTGACCCCCACCCCCAGGCCACAGTCCAGGGCACTGTCCCTGGTTGTCACAGGTGATTTGTCTGAAACTTGGTGTGACCCCCGGGAGTTCTTTCACTGCCCTTCATCAGCGTCATCTCTCCTGAGCACCACTCCTCATCCACAGGTGGTCTGCTCGACTCTCGGTGGAGCACTGGGTTTCATAACTCGCACTCATGTTTCTACTGTTTCTTAAATTCAGTGGTCAACTCTTGACGGCTTCTTCATCTCCCCTGACTTGAAATTGCTCCTGGAAGAGCCAGTGAACATATTTTGCCTGCAGGTTGAGGACATGCTGCCGACACCTGTCCCTCCTGGCTGCCCTCCATGTCTCCCCTGCCTGTGAGCCTAGAACAGCAGTGATTGCTGGGAGGTCTTCAAGTGCTTTACCTCCTGCTCCACGTCCCACCGTCTCTCCACCCCAGTGTCCTCATGTGTGCCTTCGGCCACGTCCCCACACTCACTCTTCAGAAACTTGAGCTGGTGTGTTTTTTCCTGTAAGGCTTAAAAAGCCATCTCTATGTCCAAGATACAGATGTTTGAGGCAAGTGCCTTGCAGGTGCAGTGGAACAACCTGATCACGCATGTATACATTCACACCCGCTCACACCACACATATACAGTCGCCAACCAGATGTTACTGCAAAGTGATGCACGAAACAGACCCCACAGCATGGAGTGCAGTCCCGATTGTCCTTGGTTCACGCAGTCATGGTGGAGTCTGCGTGCATGGTGCTCACTTTTGCTCTCATACTGGTGACGGTGCTGACGGGTGTCTGCTTTCTCTCTCCAGGTGTTGCAGGGGGCCCAGTTGATAGCTGTGGCCTCTTCAGACCCTACTGCTGCAGGGGTGGATGGATCACCTCTTCAGGGAAGCGATATCCAGGTCCAGTACGTCCAGCTGGCGCCAGTGGCTGACCACACTACAGCAGCTCAGGTGGGTCCTGCCTCTGTCTATGGACAGGTCCTGGGTCGTCTGCAGGCGTGAACACAATTTGGGTATTTCTAGTTCTGATATCCTTCTGGGAGGAAGGTAGTTACCATTGGAAGATGCATAATTTGGATGTACGCACTCACTTGGAATTATATTTTTTAAAGTGCCTAAAAACATGTTGGTGAGAAGCTAGATCCTGACCTAGGTGCCAGCCTTAAACTGGTTGTTGAGATATTCTGCCTTATGCAAATTTAGTTCTGCTCAATTCTCCTTCACAAGTGAGGGGACCCCATTAACCTGAGACCTTGCTGCTCCTCTGTGTGGGATAGCCCTCAGCCTCCACCCTTTCCCAGGGGCAGGTTTGGGGGGCACTTGCCCCTGAGCAGTCCTCTGCTTGGGTCAGAAGTGCAGGATGGCCTGGCTTGCCGTGGTGCTTACATTTTGTCCTGGGGGCACCGGGTGGCCAGGTTTCCAGCTTCCCACACCATACTTCTAATGTGGCAGCCTGACAGCCTTGTCAGGAACTCCGCATTCGTAAGGCCCACCTGTGTCTGTTACAGGCTTAGTCAGCATGTCTGACCGTGAGTGCCAGCGAGCTTCCCATGAAAGCCTCTCATTGTCTGGTTTGGCTGGATTTCCTCCTAAGCTGTCCCTTATCTGTGCTTTCCCAGGAGCACTGGGAACTCCAGCATTCACACTCCACTTGGGCACTTTCTAAAGTGTCGGAGGAGAGGGCCACTTCTTTAGGTACTTGAAGTGTTCATGGAGCTGCCCCACGGTGAGTGTGCTTCGTGGAATGAGCGTCATGACCTCTCCTTCAGCGTCCCCTGGGGCTGGGGGACCCAGACCTGCCCTCTCACCCCCTCATATCAGCAGGGAGAGCTGGCAGAAGCCTGACAGCCTGAGTCTCTTTAGGGGACAGTGTGAGTGAGTTCTGCCTGGTTGGCTGGTTGTGGTTGGAACAACCAATTCTAAAGTTAATGTGTATTCTGTTTCATGAGCGCAATCATAGGCTTGGCCCTGAGAGGGCAACCGGTCTGTTGGAACAAAGCCCAAGGCTGCTGGTACTGTGGGTGACAAAGATGTGCTAGTTGCCTGAATTCTCACACCTCGTAGGCTGTGGGTTTAAATCACTAACCTGACTGCTGAGATCAGGATGAGTGCCATTGCGACGCAGGGGCTTTTTCGTGTCCATGGGAAGCCTGGGGAAGGCCCTGTGTCTGGGGTGGCCTCAGGGCGCCCTGTCCCCAGGACTCTGTCGGTGTTTGGTTCCAGCTGCTGGAGGTTGGCTCCTGCCCCACCCTCTAGCTCATTCCACTCTCCTCTCTGGTCTGCTCCTTCCCTTTCTGCGGCCCAGCACTGATGAGCCTTGTGTGTCTTGATGCCATCAGCCTTTGACATTTAGATTTAGAGCCCCAAATTTCCAGATGGCCCCCCTTCCTGCTCACACTCCGCCTTGCTCTGTGCTCTCTCCATAGCCCTTGGAGGGAAGAAGATTCTCATTTGGTTTGTTTGCAGCCTCATGAGGTGGTTGCTGAGGGACAGGGCTCCATGGAGCCAAGTAGGATGCCCAAGGTGACCCTGCTGGCCAGGTGGCCGGCTGGGTGAACTCAGCAGTCCTGTGAGGACTTAAAAATCTTAATCTTCTGATTCACAGTTAGGCCCCAGTTGGCCCAGAGTTTGGGAAGGTGTGTCCTGAAGAAGCCATCCTTCCGACCCCTCCAGCCGCTCCCACGGCCCAGGCCCGTCCCACTCTGGGGGTGAGCTTTCACACAGCAGGGACCATGGAGGCTCCTTCCTTTCTGGACACTGACCAAAAAGGACGGGACATGGCCTGGAGCCAGGGAGGGGTGTGTGCGTGTGGGAAGATGAATTCTCCCCAACCAGCTTTTTGCCTGACCCGACATTGTTGTGAAAGGATTGTGTGTAAAGGCAGTTCACTCACTGCCGCTGGGCAGGCACAGAAGGTCACACAGTGTGTGTGCTCCAGGTCCAGGGCTGTGGCGGGTCATCTCACTGGGTGGTAGGCTTGTGGTCGTTGTGCAGATTCCAGAACTGAGAAAAGCTACGTCCATCTCAGCCCCCGGCTACCGTGGCTTCCTGTCAGTGTGCTTTGTCTCGATTCACACCTGGCAGGTCTCAAGACCCATTTAATTAGGAGAAATAGCAACAGAGCAGAGAATGAGATGCACGCTTACTGCCCGGCCTGGAGCCTCTTGCCTCCCTCCTCCCTCTGCCTGCAGCCACCAGCACTGTCTAATCCCCTCTTCCTTGGCCAGCAGCTTGTGGGAAGCCCTCACCCCTGTCTGTGTCACAGGGCACCCCTTTTTCATTGCTCTCGCCCAGCCACTCTGTGGGCTCTACAGGCAGTGCAGATGACGCCTGTGCTGAGTCCGTCCTCTGAAACTGGGAGGCCTCTGCTTCAAGGAAACCCTGTGCTGAACGTGTGTATAGCGTTTCAAAAGCGCAGCCTTAAACTGCAGCGGGAGTTGGAGCTCCAGCTCCCATATCCAGGAACTGCTGCCTTCCAGTCTTTGTGGCTTTCTTTGTCTCTTTTTTTTCGGTCACCATGCCAGGCCCTTCCAGCTAAATTTCTGGCCAGGGAAGCCAGGAAGCCCACCTCTGAGGGTCTAGTCTTTGACATTGCCTTTGACAGGTGGCTTAAGAGATCCTGAAAATCCCCAGATCTCCATTTGAGGTCCAGTTCTGCATGGACAAGGTGGATGATTGGTGACTTATTTCAAGATTGTATTTTTCCCTTTAACGTACCTTTAAATTGTGAATATGCATTTAAAATCCTCTTAATATCTGTAACTCATTGTTTAGAACTTACATCTTATTTAAAAAATATTTTATTTATTTATTTTTAGAGAGGCGGGAAGGGAGGGAGAAGGGGAGGGAAAGAAACATCAGTGTGTGGTTGCCTCTTGCATGCCCCCTGCTGGGGACCTGGCCCGCAACCCAGGCATGTGCCCTGACTGGGAATCAAACCGGCAACCCTTTGGTTCGCAGGCTGATGCTCAACCCACTGAGCCACACCAGCCAGGGCCAGAACTTATGTCTTTAAAGGGAGAAAGGTAGCTGTCCCTAAAATGCTTTTATGGAACAGTTTTTATAAGAAAAGGCAAAATGGTAACTGAGATTCTAAGCAAATAGGTTAGGTTAAGGATGTGTTAACCACTTCCAGAGTATTCCCCAGTGACAGCAGCAGACGGGAGTAGGAAAGCAGCACCACAGGCTTTAGGGAGGCTTGTGTGGGAGGGTCGCTCGGGCCCTGGGCAAGCAGAAGTTCCCACCGAGGGACCACAGTCTGGGTTTGTCAGAGCTGCTGCGAAGCAGCTGAGGTTCTGGGAGAGGCATCACTCAAGGTGGGGGTGAACTGAGGACCCTCCCAGCTCTGCTGCATGTTTGCTGTATGTGTGGAAATCACTGGTGTTTGTGATCAGTGAGTGTCCTGGACTTGAGTTGGTGGGTACTTTTATAGAAAAGCCCTCCTCTCTCCCCTCTTGTAGACGGCTGAGACGCTGCAGCCCACCCTGCAGCCCGAAATGCAGCTTGAGCACGGAGCCATCCAGATCCAGTGATGCAGGACAGGCCGCCCAACCACGACAGGACCCAAGATGGCGCTGTCGCCGCTCTCAGTGCCGGCTCCAGCCAACCTCTCGGTTGTACAGGCACCCTGACCCCACGGCTTCGCACGGAGGTGACTGCACGCATTCTCTTAAGTGCATCCTGAGCCTCGTCCACAGGGGACAGTGTCCTGATAAACAAACAGACAATGGCAACGACCGCTGCCCCTGGCAGAAGACCCCTTCCGTTTGAGTCACACTGTCGGCATCTGGAGAAAGAGTGGGGAAGCACAGTGTGGATTGCGTTAAGTACATGCAGAAAATCAAGAACCACAATATTTTTCTCTGTTTAAACAGCTTTTTTTAATTTGCTATGGTGTTTATAACAAAAAAGAAAATTGAAAAAAAAATGGAGTAGCAGAAGCCTTTTGCTGTGTGCTCTGTTCAGTGTAATGAAAATAGGTATTTGCAAAGACAACTAATGATTTTGATGGAAATATTGCTTACCTACTTTTCTAGGGGAAATGCTCTCAACACTGTAATTAAGCATTTCTAATGAAATAAAATGTATTTATGACCACTGCAGCTTCAATGTTATTTCCTTTTAAGACATAGTTTACCAAGGCCAGCCCCTCTCCCGGTGGGCTCTCAGGGGACACCTAGCAAGCCCTTTCGGTTGTGCTGACAGTACTTGCGGGGCTCTTGCAAAGGTAGGGTTGCGGGTGTTTCTGTTGGCCCATGTAACGGGCTGGAGCCTCAGCTCCCCCAAACGCAGAACACTGCCTGATGGAGCGTCCCCTCAGATGCAGGAGCGGGAGCCTGCTTCGGCATTGCAGGTGCTGTTGAATGACAGTGACCTTCTCCAGCTCCAGAAAGTTGCAGCTCCCGGGCTTCTTAGAGAAAGGCCTGCCCAGAGGAGCCTGCCTCATCGTCTAAAGTGAAAGAACAAAGGCAGAGGGAGTCTGCATGACATGTGACCAGCGTGTGGGCCTGCTGCCGTCACACCGTTTGGGCAGTTACATCCTTGGGGTATGGGAGATATCCAGAACAAAACTGTATTCGCTGACTTAGACTGTGATTGCCTGATGCTTTTTCTGGAAGCACTCAAAATCGCCATTCCAGTCATGCCTCTTCCCATTCCGTCCCATGAGGGTTCCTGGGCTGGGTGGCTTATACCAGGGCATGGCGAGAGGTGGGGCGGGCAGCTCCCCACAGTGGGACAGCATGTCTACATTCCATGCCTCCGTTCATCCTCCAACGACGGGCATTGTGACACGAGGACTCAGGACCTCCCCGGACAGTCACCTGAGAGAGGTTGTTCTTGAGATGAGAATGGGAAGAAAGACCAGTCACACTGCTGGAAAGAGGAGGTCTAACTAACATGAGTCTGGAATCCCAGATGGAAGAAGTGGAGACAACAGAAAAAAGTTGACATTTAAAGGATTCAGGAAGGAGAACAGATCCCATGTAGAAATAAAAATAAATCCATGCCTGGACACACATGCCTGGACATTAAAGATCAAAGTAATTCTGAAAGCAGCCAGAGAGAAAGGCCAGACCCTGACAATGGAATGGAAGAATCACAGCAGACTTCAGTGACCACTGGATGTCAGAAGCAGAGGGTAGTACCCATGAGGCATTGAGGGGAAAAAATTCTCTACGCAGAATTGAGTTTGTGGTTCAAGAGTGCTGGTGACAGACATCATTGGACCCAGCAGTTCCACTCCTGGGTATACACTTAAAAGAACTGAAACCGTATGTCCATGGGTGAACTTGTACATAAATATTCAGGGCATAACAGCACTATGCACAGTGGCCAGAAAATGGAAAGAACCAAGTGTCCATCAGTGAGGGGTTGGATAAACAAAATGTGGCCCATTCATTCATACAACGGAACATTATTCAGCCATACAAAGAAATGAAGCACTGCCACGCTATAACATGAATGAGCCTGGAAAACATCATTCTGAATGAAAGAAGCCAGATATAATAGGCTGCATATTATATGATCCTATTTATATGAAATGTTCACAGTAGACAAATCTATGGAGACAGAAAGCAGATTAGTGGTTGCCCTGGGCTGAGGGGAGGAAGAAATGGGGATATGGGATTTCTTTTTCAGGTGGTGAAGATATTTTGGTAATGTCAGCACAACTCTGTAAGCTAACTCAAAGTCACTGAATTGCACTTAAGAGGGTGAATTTTTTGGTATGTAAGTTATATCTCAAAGTTATTAAAAATTGAGTGACATTTTAAAAAAAATGAACAAACAAAAATGAGGGTGATACCTGCAGACGATTTTTCACAAAGAAGGTGTAAGGAGTTTTCTTCAAGAGGAGAAATGTGGATTCCAGGAGGAGGTTCTGAGCAAGCAGGAGAGCGAACAAACAGGCAGTAAAGATGCGGATATGTCTGCGCGCTCAGTGTTAAGCTGTCTCACTGAAGGCGTCAGAAGCAGAGTATTGGAAAGCATTGCTCTAAGTTGGGATGGCCTGCAAAGAAGTGAAGTTGTTTTAAAGCTCTCTTTGATTGCCCTGGGAGAAAAGTATCAAGATACTGTACAATTTTAAGGCGTGAAATTCAGTGTCTGTGACAAACATTTAAGAAGCAGTATATAAAAAGTCAGTAAGGAGTGGGAAGTTTCACCTCTGTGGTTAAGGAACTTGACCTGACCGGCGTGTAGAACACTGCACCCAGCAGTCACAGAGCACACGTGCTCTTTGGAGCTTTGTCAAGGTTGGCCACGGGCCAGGCCATAGAGAAGGTCAAATAAGAAACCAAAATGGGAGGTGTTTTTAATTGACAAGTATGACAAAGTGACTTCACAAAACTTGTGGGATCCTTTAGTTGTATTCCCAGATTGGGAGTACTGGATCATACGGTAGTTCTATTTTCAATGCCCAGACTTTTCCATTGTGGCCAGGCCCATTTACAGTCCCGCCAGCAGTGCACAAGGTTTCCTTACCTCCACATCCCTGCCAGCACTTACTATCTCTTGCCTTCTTGATAATAGCCATCCTCGAGGTGTAAGGTGTTATGTTGTGCTTTTGATTTGTATTTCTCTGATGACTAGTGATGTTGAGCATCTTTTCATGTACCTGTTGGCCATGTTTGTCTTATTTGGGAAAATGTTTATGCATTTCTTCTCACTTTTTAATTGTTTTGTGTAGGGTTTTATTGTTTGTTTTGTTTTGCTATAGAGCTGTATGAGCTCCTTATTTATTTGGATCAGATGGGTATCTTGTAAATATTTTCTTCCATTCTGTCGGTTGCTTTTCCACTTCGCTGATTATTTCTTTTACTTTGCACAACCTTTTTATTTTGGTGTAATCTCACTTGAGTATTTTGGCTTTTGTTGCTCGTGCATTAGGTATGATATCCAAAAAAAAAACACCAAACCCTGTTGCCTAAACCAGTGTCAAAGATCTTTTTCTCTGTTTTCCTCTTGGATTTTCATTTTTCAGGTCTCATATTTCCATCTTTAATCCATCTGAGGTTAATTTTTTGTGAATGTTTTTAAGATAGGCGGTCCCATTTCATTCTTTTGCATGTGAATATCCAGTTTTTCCAGCACCACAAATTGAAGAGACTGTTCTTTCCTCATTGAGTATTTTTTGTTCCCTTGTCAAATATTAGTTTGTATGTGTGTGGGTTTATTCCTGGGCTCTTGGTTTTCATTTTTTCATTGTTCCATGCATCTGTTTTTATGCCAGTACCATACTGTTTTTGATTACTGTAGCTTTGTAATATAGTTTGAAACCAGGTATTGTGATGCCTCCAGCTTTCTTCTTCTTTCTGAAGATTGCTTTGGCTACTTGGGTTCGTTTTGGTTCTGTTGAGAATTTTAGGATTTTTTTTTCTATTTTTATGCAAAATGCCATTAGAATTTTGATAGGGGCTGCATTGAATCTATACATGGTTTTGGGTAGTATGAACATTTTAACAATATTTTTTTCATGAACATGGGATATCTTCCATTTATTTCTCTTTAATTTCGTTCATCAATGCCTTACAAATTTCAGTGTGTAATTTTCACGTCCTTGGTTAAATTTATTCCTAAATATTTCATTGTTTTTTATGCCATTGTACATGGAATAGTTTTATTTATTTCTTTTTAGGTAGTTTGTTGTTAGTGTATAGAAATGCAACTGATTTTTGTATATTGGTTTTGTATCCTGCAACCGTACTGAATTTATTCATTAATATTACTGTTTGGGGTTGGGGGAAGACTGTAGGATTTTCTCTATGTCAGATCAGAGCATCTACAAACAGACAGTTCAATGTCTTTCTTTCTGACTTGGATGCCTTTTCCTTTCCTTTCCTGATTGCTCTGGCGTGGGTTTCCAGTAGTATGTTGAATAGAAGTAGCAAGAGTGGACACCCTTGTCTTGTTCCTGATCTTCGAGGAGAAACTTGTTTTCATATACTATTGAGTATGATGATAGCTTTCAGCTTGTCGTATGCGGCCCTTATTATGTTGAAGTATGTTCCTTCTGTACCCTAGTGAGTTTTTATCATGAAGGATGTTGTATTTGTCAAATGCCTCTTCATCTGTTGAGATGATCATATATTTATTTTTCATTTTATTAATGTAGTGTGTCACACTTATTGATTTGCATATGTCAAATCACCTTTGCATCCTGGGAAAAATCCCACTTGATCATGGTGTACTGTACTTTCAATGTGCTGTTGAGTTCAGTTTGCTAGTATTTTATTGAGAATTTTTGCATCTATATTCATCAGGAATAGTGACTTGTAGTGTCTTCATCTGTCTTTGGTATCAGAGTAATGCTAACCTTGTAAAATGAGTTTGGGAGTGTTCCCTCCTCTTTAATTTGCTCGAAGAGTTTGGGAAGGACTGGCCTTAATTCTCCTTTAAATGCTCGGTGGACTTCACCAGTGAAGCCATCTGGCCTTGGGCTTCTCTGTGTTGGGAGGTTTCTGATTACTGTTTAATCTCCTTATTCATTAATGGTCTCTTCAGATTTTCTATTTCTTCTTGATTCAATCTTGTTTCCAGGAATTTTCCATCCATTTCTTCTAGGTTATCCAGTTCATTGATATATTATTATTCCTAGTCTTCTCTTAAGATCTAGTATTTCTGTGGAATCAGTTGTGATGTCTTCTCTCATTTCTGATTATATTTATTAAGTCTTCTCTCTTTTTTTCCTAATCTAGCTAACAGTTTGTCAGTTGTGTTTATCTTTTCAGAAATCAGCACTGTGAGGTATGTAAACATTTACAGTTATATCCTCTTGCCGAACTGACCCCTTTATCGTTATATAGTGACCTTTGTCACTTGTTACAGTTGTTGACTTGAAGTTTATTTTTTACATAAGCATGGTTACCCCTGCTGTCTTTTGTTTTTCACTTTCCTTGAATATCTTCCACCCCTTCCCTTTGAGCCTACGTGTGTCCTTAAAACTGAACTAAGTCTCTTTGTGGAGAGCATACACTTGAGTCTTTGTTTAATCCGTTCAGCCACTTGATGCTTTTTTTGATTGGAGATTTTAATCTATTTACACGTAGAGTATTTATTGATAGGTAATAATGACTATTGATTGTTTTCCACTGTTTTATTGTTTGTTTTTCTTTTCTCTCTTGCTGTCTTCCTCGGTGAATTGATGACTTTCTGCAGCGGTGTGTTTTGGTTCCCCTAACTTTATCTTTTGTGTATCTTCTTTAGAGTTTTGCTCTGTGGTTACCATGAGGCTTACATAAAACATAAATACAGCAGGCTTTGTAAAGCTGTAACAACTTTGATCTGATGCAGAGCCCCCACACTTTTACTCCCCTCTGTCCCCAGCTTTGTTTCTGATGTCACGGCTCACCTCATTTTATGTTGTGTGTCCATGAACAAATTATTGTGACTAGTTATTTTTAATACTTTTGTCCTTTAATTTGTTTAGTATACTTTATTGATTATGCTATTGCAGTCATCCCATTTTTTTCTCTCTCATTTGTCCCCCTCTGTCCTGCACCAACTGCCCCTACTGCAGCATTCCCCTCCTCAGTTCATGTCCATGGTCGTGCACATAGGTTCTTCGGCTTCTCTACTTCCTACACTGTTAACCTCCCCCTGTCTATTTTGTACCCACCAGTTATGCTTCTTATTCCCTGCACCATTCCCCCATTCCTCCTCTACCCACTCCCTGCTGATAACCCTCCATTTGATCCCCATTTCTGTGATTCTGTTCCTGTTCTACTTGTTTGCTTAGTTTGTTTTTGTTTAAGTTCAGTTGTGTTGATAGTTGTGAGTTTGTTGTCATTTTAC